>CM056598.1:44327279-44427860 GCA_029721355.1 Tegillarca granosa
TGTTACATTTCAACATTCAGATCATTTCTGCAATGTATTGCTTTAATCAATCATGTTTAGTTTGCAAGAAAATAGCCTTAAACTTCAAAAATCACAAACTAGGTCATGACCTTGATCTTTGACCTTGACCCAATTTGCAAAAACGTAACATTTTTTTTTTTTAGCCGATTTCACAATTTGTAAAAACTATATACTTAAGTCTCTAGAGAAGCTGAAAATCAAATCGGGTTTTGTCTTTGGATTTTTAATTTTTTTTTTCCAAATGTAGGTCACAGTGACCTACTTTTTACAGCTACGGCAACCAAAAGTAAAAATTGGAAAAGCGCCCTCCCAATAACCCTTCACCTGAAGTTTGATCAATATTGGCTCAGTAGTTTTTGAGGATATGTCAAAAATGTGAGTTACAGACACACACACACACAAACATGGGAACACACGCTGCACCATGCCATAAGCTCACATGGCCTATAGGCCAGGTGAGCTAACAAAAATGGTTTAAATAGTCCATACATGTTTGTCTTGATTCCCATTAGATTTTCCTTACACACAGATTATTCCAAAATTACAGAAAAATTGGATTTTGCCATTCTAAAACAAAGTGTAATTTGTATTTTACAAATGTCTTTAGTCTTAAAAAGAAAACTTCAGTATTTTGCTGCCATAGTAAATAAATTATACTGAAGTTATGAATACAAACTATTTTGCCTTTTTTGTCATTAGAAAGTAGAAACAAAGAAAACATAATTTCATCTTATATTATTCTGACAGTATACTGCAACTCTAATCCACAAATTTTAGTATTTATAACCTCCTTCTGACAATACATGTATACTGCAACTCTTATCCACATATTTTAGAATTTCTAACCTCATTCTGACAGTATACTGCAACCTTTATAACTCATTCTGACAGTATACTGCAACCTTTATAACTCATTCTGACAGTATACTGCAACCTTTATAACTCATTCTGACAGTATACTGCAACCTTTATAACTCATTCTGACAGTTTACTAGAACTCTTATCCACAAATTTTATCATTTTTAACCTCATTCTGACAGTATACTGCAACCTTTATAACTCATTCTGACAGTATACTGCAACTCTTATCCACAAATTTTATCATTTTTAACCTCATTCTGACAGTATACTGCAACTCTTATCCACAAATTTTATCATTTTTAATCTCGACAGTATACTGCAACCCTTATCCACAAATTTTATCATTTTTAACCTCATTCTGACAGTATACTGCAACCCTTATCCACAAATTTTAGCATTTTTAACCTCATTCTGACAATATACTGCAACACTTATCCACAAATTTTAGCATTCATGATACAGTGTATAATGTACCAATATAAGGTTTACTGCATATTTATGTCTATATATACATATCTGTATTGTAAATTAAATGATCAGCAGTGTATATAATAAGCATTAAGTTAGATAATGAAAATACATTAACTGTTATATATGTATGAGTAATTTGTTATGTGGAGAAAATATTGAGATTTCTCAACTGTTATACATACATTCATTTAAAAAATTTGACAAGAGATTTCTTATGCAAATGTATAACTTCTAACAAGAAAATACAAATTTATATAAATTATATATAAAACTGAAATCCTAATAACAAATATTATTTATATACATGCTCATAAAAATATACATTAGTTACACTATAACTGGTAAGCTTTTATCAGTAATTCTACAGATCTCAATATTTATTAAGAGTCAGAAAAATCCAAAGTTAAACAAGTTACAAAATTATGGAACAACTAACTATGAAAGTATGCTGAAAATATGGCATAAAAATTTTGAGCTGAATTCAACAAAAAGGGACAAAAACTTATAAAAATCGGTTGAATAATAGTTGAATTAATTACATGTAATTTTGCACCTAAAACTGAAATTTTCCTTATGATCCAATGATGACAATTGAGGGCAATTGTAGGGGGAAAAATAAATATTTCTGTGCTTTACACTGAAAATTCATTATAATCAACCCAAGAACAATTTTAAGGCAATTATTTTGAAACTATCAATTTAACATAAAATTTAATTGCATATCCAGAAAATGAAAGACTTTTTGCACCAGTATGTATCAGTCATATAAAGAACAAGCCATTTAATGGTACTGTACATTTTTTTTAATTTATACATATGATAAAAACTTTCAAATCTATAGAACGCCCTTACAAGAAATATAATTATCTCCTTATTCCCTTATCTTATTAGTAGAGATGTCAGCAGTTAACTGGTTAACCGATTAATCGTCGGAAGGTTCCAATATTGAATATGAAAAGTAGTACTTGGTTAATCGCCATGAACCCTTAATTTTGGTACATTTAATCTCTTCCCGTTAAGGTACATTGGTCTTAATCTGCATAATCTCAGTAATCTTAATATTGATAGATGACAGGGTGTATACTAAACATGTGGTTTAAGATCTATAATAATGTCCAGTGACCTGTATCGATATGTAATCACTAGAGAAAACATATCACTTCGCTTGACTAATTTTTGCTTTGTTGTTAACATTTACTACTCCAGTCATCATGCCGCCTCAAACCTCAAAGGCCTAGGAATATTTAAAAAAAAGACCCTGACTCTAAATGTGTAAAATGCAATTTATGCCACATGGAGTTAGTTTACACTGGTGGAACTAGTAATATGCTAAACCATTTAAGGTTCAAGCACGAGTCAGAAATGTGTTTGACACTGGAAAAAAGTAAACAAACCAGTATGTCTGAATTTGTCAACTCACCGAGATCAAGGCAATTTTAATCACCATTTTCAGAATCAATATTGAATTCTATTGTGGATATGGTGATTTTGGATTATCTCCCGATAAGTGTTGATGAGGGGCCAGGATTCCAAAAACTAATGTCTGTTGTTGCACCGGAGTACAATGTTCCATCGAGAAACACCATCCGCTCATGTATTGAGAAAGCATATAATGAACAGAAAGAGAAATTAATAACCGAATTGCGGGATGTTCCACATTTTTTCTTAAAATTGAACAGAGTAAAGCTGCAGTCGACACATTCGAATCAAACTTGGATAACATTCCTCTGACCAATTTGACATCCCTACTTATGAGTTTTATAAACACACACACACACACACACACACACACACACACACACACACACACACACTTGAATAAGATTTATCATTCCAATTTGAGAGTTCTATCCTCAATATATTGTCCAGAAATAATGAGAAAAACTTTACTCTCTAAGAACTCATTAAAAAAACAAAAACAAAAACAAAAATTTCAAGTAAAAATACAAAATGTTACAGTACCAACACACAACAATGAGGTAAAAATAATTAAGATCAAAAACAAGTTTTTAACAACAGATACTAAGCTATTTAACTAGATTTAAAAATATTATAACAAGAGGCCCATGGGCCTTAAGCTGCTCACCTGAAGACATCGCAGGAATTTAAAACTTATAATCAAACAATTTTAACAAGATAAACATTTTGCAAACTTTATAGATCTTAATGTTTTCATGCTATATAAAAAGGTAAAGCTTCTAGACATTTTATTTACGGTAATTACAAGATTTCTGAATCGTTTAAATTCTTCAGGTCAATATGACCTTGAAAACATAACCAGCTTTGCAAGCATAACTGTTAAGCACCTATGCCATATATGACGTTTCTAGTATCTAGGTTTTTTGGTTCATGAAAAGATGTTAAATAGAAAATAAAGCATGGTTAATCCCATATCACATGCCATATTAGCCCGAGAATCCAAGATTTCTGAATCGTTTAAATTCTTCAGGTCAATATGACCTTGAAAACATAACCAGCTTTGCAAGTATAACTGTTAAGCACCTATGCCATATATGACGTTTCTAGCATCTAGGTTTTTTGGTTCACGAAAAGATGTTAAATAGAAAAAAAAGCATGGTTAATCCCATATCACATGCCATATTAGCCCGAGAATCCAATATCAGACCGAGGGCTAAAGTATTGGTTGAGGGCTGATATGGCATGTGATATGGAATTAACCATGCTTTGTTCTTTTTATCATATATATGAAGTTTTTTATATATGGTTTCAATTATAAACAATTGTCAGCACATATAAGTGTAATAAAATTGATTTAACATTTAGAAAATTGATACATTTATCATTGTTGAATGCATGTACATGAAAAAGAACTTAAAACAAAATTGTCAATTTTTTTTACAGCCTATGATATGTTATAATTCAATCAGAGTCACTGGTATCATATAAAACTCTTTTCCTCTTGTATGGATTTTGTTTCAAATTTTCATCATTTGTTTTAGGATATCTCTCATAGCCATAATTAATTATAACATTTCCATGTATTGTAGCATTACCTAGTATATTTGTGGTTCCCCCGACTGGACATGGACATATGATCGTCTGAATCAAACTGGAAGAACACAGAGAACTTCCGAATACTGATAGCCGAGGGGATCCGAAAAGGGGTGTGATATTGGGGGTGCGACAAAGGGGGTGCAATATTGATTTGTAGTTTGCATCAATATCGGATATGCAAAATTATGTATTTTAGTACAAATATATGATAAAAGGTTTTATTTCTTTCAATCACTGTGACCTTGAATGTGGCTCAAGGTCACATGGCTTGCTACTTCCTAGAGCTATACTTGTAGCATACTTGTCAAGTCACACATATTGCATGCGTGTCGCATGCATTTTTGATGTAAATCATGCTCACACGCTGAGCTTTTACCAAACTATAGAAAATAATTTCTGACAAAAAAGATCTTAGTTTGTTAACAATTTCATTGGTTGGTACTAAACTTGTAGATCTGGCAATGACACACCAATCTGGTAATATTCCGATTCATAAATTATGATTGGACAAATATTTTGTTGTTTTGATGTCTCTCACTTCAAAATTGTGATTTATTACAGATAATATAATTTCTCAAATTGCATTAGAATACACACTTTACACATTATTTAATTTTTTTTTCATGGGGGAGGTAGAATGCCACTGGAACTCCCAGCCGGGCTTGGACTATATTGCATTCTGTAGAATGTTACACACTTAACTTTAAAAACTCATGACCGCTGTGCATGTAGTGTAGAAAATGTTGAAATGACAAATAAGTATTGCAATAGCTTTCCTTGACCATGTGTTTAGGTGAACTTGGGACTTTAAGCCTACTTTTAGTAGACTGTTTTCAGTAAGAATATTAAATTTAAAGCTTACTTTTGATTTTTTCAAGAAATAATACAGAACTTAAAGCTCACTTTTTTTGGATTGTTTTACAAAAAAAATAAAGAAATTAAAGCTTAATTTGTTGGATTGATTTACAATAAATAATATAAAACTTAAAACTTCATTCTAATGGATTTTTATCAGAAAGAACCTGTAACAATATAAATCAACAACATGGATTAAATACTGGTTATAATAAGATAATTAACAATACTGGAACTTTAATAAACCAACAATAAAAAATAACATTGAAAACTACTGTGATAACATGCTTTTTTGAACAAAGAATATCATAAATTACATTATTTAAAAAATGCTATGGAAAATAAACAGTGCAAGTTTTCATCTTTTATCATTGAGATTCAATAAAAAAAATTCTCACCTGGGTAATCTACCTATAAAACAAAAATATAACAAGGAACTTAACAAAAGAATTAATGCTAGACCATTTTTAATTTTGAAAAAATTATAAACTTTGTGTTAAGTACACACTGGCATAAATTTATTTATATGAAAATGTATTTTTTCCCAAATTCAATCTCCCCTTTCCATGCTAAAACACATTCACCTATTAAACAAAAAAAAAAAAAAACAAGAACAAAAAAAATTTAATTTCCAAACTTAATCCCTTAATCCTTGTTCAAAAAAGCATTTTTTACATAGTATCATAATATAAATAAAAAAGAATTATATATGTACATCTTAAACTAACATCATGACATGCTGATGTACTGTCATTCCTAAGGATAACAGATAATTATTAATATTTTATTACCAAAATAGACTGGTAGACCATGCCCTAAACAATTTATGCAAAAATTTTATTTCCACTGGATATAGTATTGTACAAATTGGAGTTTCCAATAAAAGTTATTCTGGAAAAAATGCAAAGTAAAATTTATCCATACAAAGTGTAACATTGACTGCATACAAACTTTAGGCCCCAATGGATATCATCAATGTAAAACTTCATTACTTTTATAGTTTGTGGATCCATACTGTTATCTAGATAGATATTAATTTTTCCTATATCAATTGCATTATCCCAAGAAAAATGCAGCATGACATCTTTTATAACAAGTAGAAAGGATAGATATAAAGCATACATTATGTGGTACATTGGTGAGCCTTGCTGAAACAAGTTAAAAAAATATTAAATACATTTTACTCCGACATTCAGAATTCATGAAATGAGGGACATTAAAGACCATAGACACATCTACAATATTATACTTCCTGTAAAAAAACACCTGATTAACACTTCATTTCGTCTCAAAGGTGTTCATTTTTCACAAATTCCATTATAAGTTTTATCCATATACATGTATTAAAGAGAGTCTGATTTCAAAGTATTCAACCTGAATAAAACAGGATGCTTTTTAAAACGAGATTAGGGAGAGTGAAAATAATGAAAAAGATATGAGAAAGGTCAGCAAAAATGTTAACTTAGTGATTTATTATAAATGATTAAGAAGTAAAAGCATTATCACATTATTAATCCTTTGACCTCATTGAAAAAGAACTATAACACTGTACACAAAGGGGTCAAAGGACCAAAAAGCACTTAAAGGAAAATATATGTACTAAGCATTAGTATACATAATAAAATATACAAATATAATAAAATAAAAATTTAGCATCCTGTTTGCCAGAGGGAGTGATATATAACATATAAAAGATCTTAATAAATATGTATTTATCCTGAGGAAGCCGCTGCTGTTTTTCTGTCTTTTAGCGGATCAACAAATGGGGACTCGTAGCTTTCCATTGGTGGACATGTGCATACCAGATTCTGATCTCCATAAATGTCATCAATACGACTGACTGACGGCCAAAACTTTGTCTCTGGTTTTACATAGGCCTAAAATGAAAGATAAAAAATTTTACACATGCAGCCAAAAGATCATCATCAATATGAATTTTTGTGACCAGAAATCCAAGTATCATGAACTCTGAATTCAGGTAACATTCTTCATATGCTTAATGAAATTTGTCAAAATAAAACCAAGTGTAATTATAGAATATGACAAAAATTCAACTGGAATATAAACTGAAAAGGGTTGAATAATTTATTTTAAAACAAAAAAGTAAATAAAACAAACTGATTTAATCATAAAAGTAATTAATCAGATTTTTTAATCATCATTATAGAAAATGCTTCAGGGTTTCAATATTTTAATGTATTCAAATAAATAATGCCATTATCTAATATGGGTTTGGAAGCAAAGAGGTCCAAAGAGTGAGCTTATGGATCACAGCCTATTTCATTGCCTACGGGAAACCCTTGTTTGAGAAAGTATGTCAAGGTTTTTTTTACCTACAGAAGTTTGGTGGTCTTCTTTCAAAATTGTAATGTACTTTAAAATTTGAAAACTGACTGCCTTTATAAGTGAAAGAAACTTAACTGGTGCAGATCAGACCCTAACTCCACTTCACGCCAGTATCTTATGTGGATTAAACACCCAAAATCAGCAAGCAGGCAGATATAGCGGTTAGAAATTTTCAAAGAATAAAGTTAGCTATAATAAAACAATGATTTCATTTTTAAATTGGGAAGAATTTTAAAGATAGAATTTTTAAAAATTAGGCACACGGATTCAATAGTTCTGTAGCTATAGATTTTTTGTAAAGGATATAAACATTAAGAAATTATCCATTAGTACATACATTATCTCTGATTATTTGTTTATAAATGATTGAAAAAAACAAACAATACTACTTTTCATAAGTGCAACGAAAAGAAAACAGGTAACTGAAATAAACTGGACAATACTTTTTGATAACAATTTCTACGACAGTGGTGGCTATTTTTAAAACCAGTTTTTATTTCTCACAAAGTTTTTTTTCAATATTAACTACAGAAAGATTTATGACTATATTTATCTATACTATATTTATCCTGTGGTCTACATAGAATTTATTTCTTAAAAATTTGCCATTTACTATGTCTTTTGGGGAAAATTTATGCCAAATGTCACGGTTTGATTGTTTATCTTTCAATCGAGGCATTAGAACTTAATCCATGCAAAGATAACATATGTATCTGTTTAGAAATAAATATTGTATAGAATATCACAGAGAATCAAACAATTTCACCATAAACAAGAGGCCGAATAGGACTTATGATGCTCAACTGGCTGCATATGTAAGACCATGTTTGTTTTTGTTTGTAATGCTGTTCAATGTTCAACTCAAGAATATTTCATATACGGAGACTGTCAGTTTTAGAAATGGTGGAGGGCACTGGAGTATCAGAGAAAACCACGACCAAGCAGCAAGTTATCTGACAAACTTTCAACGATGAAGTGCTAGCGCCACTGGGACTTTAATGTGCAATATCAGGGGTGAGAGGCGCTGTGATCCGTAACATCGATTGCTTAAGACCACTCGGCCACTGTGGCCCCTGTAAGACAATGTGATGTGGTTACCATAATTGATTCATCAGCTAAAAATGGGAAATAAATTGAGTTTATGACCATTTTTGCTTCATTGAAACCTACTTTGCAACACACACATGCAGGCATGCTTGGCCATGCCATAAACTCAGCTGGGTTTAGCCAGTTGAGCTTAAAATGGATCAACAATGGCTATTTTTTTTTTAAAAAAAATCTAGTAACAACAGGCATATTGGACTGGTACAGACTTTTTTCAGGCCAATGTAGGAACCTCTCACATGAAATTTGGTTCCAATTTGCCCAGTGATTTTAGAGGAGAAGATTTTTACTAAATATAACACCTAATTTGCATATTTTTCGAAAATTGGGTCAATAAAAATTTTCTCAGAAAAAACCCATTATATATTTTGAATCCGACACAGTATACTTTCTATTTTTATAATTTGAGCTCAATTGGTGGAAAAAAAGGATCCACAATGGTCTTTTTTTTCTATTTTTAGTTACGGCAGCCATCTCGGATGTCAGGCAGGGTTGTTTGGTACAAACTTCAAAGATTTTCAAAGATTTCACACCTAATTTGCATAATTCCTAAAAATTGGGTCAATGAAAAAAGACTCGGAAAAACCCATTAAATATGTTGAATCCCCCACAATACTTTTTACATTCTGAATTTGAACTAAATCAGTGGAAAAATGGATCTACAATGGTAATTTTTGTGATTTTTCTATTAAAAGTAACAGAAAGACTCGGAAAAACCCGTTACATATGTTGAATCCCCTTTAATATACTTTCTACTATCGAATTTGAGCTAAATTATTGGAAAAATGGATCCACAATGGCCATTTTTGTGTTTTTTCTATTTATAGTAACAGCGGCTATCTTGGATGTCAGACGGGGTTGTCTGGTACAAACTTTAGTTAGGTCGACGCAGGGACCTTCCACACAAAATTTCGTTCCAATTGGTCCAGTGGTTTCAGAGGAGAAAATTTTTAAAGATTTCGCTAAATATTACACCTAATTTGCATAATTCTTGAAAATTGGGTCAAAGAAAAATTTCTCACAAAAACCCGTTACATATGTTGAATTCCCCACGATATACTGTCTACATTTCAAATTTGAGCTTAATTGGTGGAAAAATGGATCCACCATGGCCATTTTTGTGTTTTTTCTATTTATAGTAACGACGGCCATCTTGGATGTCAGGCAGGGTTGTCTGGTAAAAACTTTAGTCAGGCCAACGTAAGGACCTTCGACACCAAATTTGGTTCCAATTGGCCCAGTGGTTTTAGAGGAGAAGTCAAAGTTTACGCACGCACCCACGGACGCACAGACTCACAGAAAACCATGCCATAAGCTCAGCTGGCTTTAGCCAGATGAGCTAAAAATCAATTTATTAACGGAAACATTTCATTTGAACACTTTTGCAACAAATTTGAAACAAATCAGAAATCAAATCAAAGTACATGTTCAGCCTATTGATTAAATGATATATGTCATTCTGTAAAAAATGTTACATATTTTACAAAATGCTCAGAATGTGTATCACCCATTTGATAAGTACTGCAATAATTCCTTGATATTCATGTCACATTCCAATATTCATAAATTTTAATAAGTTTATTTTATTAGATTTTTTTATTTATCCGACCAAATAAAATATGTATCATAATAATGCATGTATTATTTAATAAGGGAAAACAATGTGAATGTCATATTAATCATTTGAGAGAAATAGGTTTATCCTAATCCATTTTCAGCTTTCCTCACATCAAATGATCTATCAATGGCTCTGTTATCTTTTTCAGTTATTTTGAACATTCTCCCCGATTTTCCAGAATTTGTAGGCTTTTGCATTACGCAAAGTAAATCTTCATTTTTTATCAAAACACTGTCCGCAGTGTTTTCTCCAGCTTATTAAAACAGGGGGTCATCAATGACCCCCTTACATGAAAAGAGGGGGTCATTTTTCAAAATGAAGGGGTCATGAAATTTTAGAATAAAAATTACTTTTTTTGATATTTTACAATAAAGGGAATATTGTGTTAGAGGATCTGTACTAATCTGCGTCAATGTTTAAGTGTTTTTTCCAAATGCTACCTATATCTGTAATATTTGAAACAGTAAAATCAAGACAGTATCCCAAAACAGAAATTACTGAATGTCAAGTCAACAGACCATTATCATTCATTATTATTATCAATCCCTTCGGTTATGCCTGTTCTATGTATGATTTTATTATTTTCAAAAATCATCAAAGGATATCTGTTTAACCAAATTTTATTAAAATCTTGATTTACATCGGCTTTTTGAAGTTGACTGTGAGTCGTCGGCAAGTAAGTTACTACCAGATGCCGCTTGGTCATGTTCAGAGCTCCGTGCAGGACTTTGACACAAGTCATTTAAAAATGTTGTCAAACAAGATTGTTTCCACTTTTCTTTAAGCCCGATGCAAAGGGCACTTATAATGACTTCATAAATTAAACGTTCAATACAAACATTTCAAAGATTAAGAATATAGACAGGTTCAATATTTAGCTTCCTGTAATATGGTACGATAGTCATGTGGTACGACAATACCGAATTTCTGCTCAGTACTTTTGTTTTCAGTCATGTCACCTTTTATAGTTTACAGTAGCCGATTTTCAATCATCATAAAAATGGTTTCGTCAAAAATAACGCAACAGCAAAACCAAGTTGCGTCATTCATAAAAAAATTGCGTCAAAAACGCAAGAAACGCACTCTGGAGAAAACACTGCTGTCCGGATAGACTGGTCACTGATAAAGATATTTGGCTTTTTTCATAAAGTTTATTTTACAATCTTGGTCTTTGACATCAATCCGATGTAGGTTCTGAAATCACTCTGACCATGACAATATACAACTCAAACAAAACAACCAAGTTTTATGGCATCAAATGCTGAAGGACCGAGTTCCCAACTTTCAAGTGTGTTTATTTCTTCATCTTGCGTTTCGTTGTTATTGTCATTACAGACTAAAGCTTTCTGTTGTATGGGAAATTTTCCGGAACGCTCTGGTTGCAGATGCCAACTACTACAAAATTCACCAGTTATACAAGTATCACAATAACATGGGGTTTCTCTGGTTATAAGTTGACCGTTTGAAACTCTAACAGTATGAAGTTTCATTGAGCCTTGTAATGGTTTTACCTTTTTTTTTTTTACTTCATTTCCTCTTGTTTGTTGCCTGGCATGGTTTCCGGTATGAATAGAAACTTAACTTTCTGTATACTTGATTTTGTAGCCCAAGAATAAAAGTCTGTGGGGTCTTGAATTATTGCATTAACCTGCTTAATAGCATTGTCTGCTGTTTGTACATCATCAAGTAACCTACATGAAAAATTCTCTGCGAAATCCAGCGGGATCATCATATCATTATCAGGTAAGTTCTCTTTCAATCTGCAGACCTCATGGTATTGCTCTCTAACTCTATCAACATGACTGGAAAATGTCATTGTTTGCTTTTTCAGACCTGCTTTAAAAACCTCCTCATTTTCTGTAATCTCTAATATATTTATTTTCTGCTTTCCATTTTTTAATTGGACTTTTTCCATACTTTATATGTAATTTGTTCTTTGATTGTACTAACAAGTTAATCCATATTGTTTTGATGTTTTAATAAGTGCTCTGGATTTTCACTTATTTTTATGCCATAATTCCGTATTTTGTGTACCTTAAGTGCAATGTTCTTATGGTGGATACATTGACACGTTTCTAGAAATAAATGATAAAAGCACATCTTTTGGTCTTAGCCTCACAAAAGGTACTTAATGAAATCAAAACTTCTGGGTATTCACTAAGGAATTTTTCATGAATGTTTTTCATGTAGTCAGTTAACACTCGAGTCTGTACTACTTCTCCAGTAGCAAGTTCCTTTGAGTCAGCTTTTCCCGGTTGCACCTACTGTTATCTTCCCTCCTTAGAAACGATTCAACTTTATTCTGCATTTTTCTTGATATACTATTTCTACGCGTATAAGAGAAAGTATTACATTTTGTTGCGTTGCTTTATTCAAGCTTCTCCAACTCATTACGGTTCTTGAGGCAACCCAGGAGTTTAGGCATTTTTTTTTCCTTCTGCCATTAAAGTATTGCATGCAAGTAATTTTTTTTTACCGAGCTTTTACGTTTTGGTGTAAGATTAAGTTGTTCTATTTTTATTGTTGTTTTCTTACTAGATGTCATGATTTCTGGTGTATTTATAATTTTTATTTTCTGCAACAAACATTCCATTTTCTTGTCCTATATTTGAATTTTTTTCGAAGTTCCTTCATTTCTGTTTGTAACCTGTATATTTTATGATGTGCTTTTGCTAGAGCTCTTGCCCTAACTGTTTTGACCCCTTTACTCTTTGCCCGTGTGTGTATAGGCAGTTTAACAATAAGTTTTGCTTGCTGTGATCGGCTATCAAAATCATCTGTCTGTTTTTGAGTTCCACTTGTGCCATATCCACTATCTGGTTCCCCATTTTGATTTATTATTTCTTGTTCTTTTTTAATCTTGATAACCAATTTCTAAGCTTGTTTTCATGATTTTTCTCTGCCAATTTCTTTGGAGGCAATTTTTGAGCTGGAATATAATAACCACGCTGTCTAATTCTTTCCTTTTTCAAAAATTCTGGTCCTTTAAGTTTCCATCTTTCTCTGTAGGCCTTTTATATTTCTTTCTTCTCTTTGCCCATTCTACAAAAAAAAAATATGTTTCTTTTCAAAACTGTCACACTTTGACACTTTATTGTTAAAATTTTGTCATTGTAATTATGGTACCCTACTCTATGTCATTGTCAGGTATACCTCTTTATTAAGTTAAGCTATGGTTGACAATTTGAAAGCAATTCACAGAAATTATTACTCTTGGCAACCAGTTTGTCACATGCTAATTTGAAATGCATTATTTTAATAAAAATTCAAATTAGTATTTTGATAACAGAAAGATGACCTGATTTTTGTTAGGGACTCCGGTTTCCTCGAGGTTCTATATTTTAAAGTTAATACTATGCACCTCCATTCAATTTTAATAACTAATTGTTTAAGTATTTTGGCGCCCATACATTTTTGTAAAGAAAAATGTATTGTGAATATTGCTACATACATTATCAGTAGTAATCATACTTTCAGTGACAAAAAATGATTTAAACAAAGCTTTAATTCTAGTGATGAATGTAGTCAAAATACTTCCAAAATCAAAATAATTAATCCCGATTTTAATCATTAAAAAACTTCTAATAAAACTATTACACTATTACACTTGTGAATTGTAAAACATAAACATTTCCATCCAATATAAGAGTTTTTATGTTCATATCCCAATAAATAAATTTAATGAATATTTCAATTTATTTCAGATTTCAAAGATTTGATCACAGACCAAAACTTATTACAAGTGTGAAATCTAAATGCATCCATGTAAAAAATGTACATAATTTTTTTATACATATGTTGCCATTGATAACGTATGTATCAAATATTTCAATAAAATTATATACATTTTAGAAGGTCACATGTGGCAGATGATTGTTCAAAATTATTTAGCAAACTTCTGAGAATTTGTATTGTTAAAAGAGTCATGAATTTTAATGTAGTTTTTATTTTATACTTACATTAGTTTGGCCTACTAAAACGTTAGCATATTCAGCTTTGTTTGTTTTCTTTGATGTGACGAGGTCAGCTTCTTGATCCGTAATTTAAAAAATGGTGACAAGATAACTCTTTCCAAGTGATGAAAGTATATCATGTGACGTATTTTACCCACCAATTTCAAAATCCTTAACGTACATATTGATAAATTATCTTTTCGTGCAATAACGATAGATAAAATTTTCTCCCATCCCCCTAAGTTTGAGATAATAATTTCCAATGGAAGAAACAGTGGTAGAAATTTCTATCTTCACCTCCTCGTGCTGTTTATCTTCACCTCCTCGTGCAGCCAGAGCTGCTTTTTAACTTCTCGTAACTTCCTCCACTGACAGGAGCAAATTTAATCACAATTAATTTCAATAATATTATTAAAATGTTTTTCTGTTATAATTTTTCCTGTTTTCATGTTGTAGCCAAGCTAATTTTCACGTTATTTATGCACTACATACTACTTGCTGAATAAGATGTACTTTTAAGTATAGCTATATCTTATATAGGTCAAGCTGCGGAGTAATACATTTTCTAAAAATACTCCCTGACCGCTAATCATTCACGAATGTTTTTTCCCTTTAAAGTGATTATATAAGAATTCCCTTTTTTTTTTTCAGCATACCACAGGTATGCTAGGATTCGAAGCCGGTCTTGTTAATGGTGGTATCCTTTTTCTGATTCAGCCGGTCATAATAAGAGATAGGGATTTCTGTCAGCCATTCGTGTTTTGGGTTAAATTTGCCCAAAATTGTTAATGGGATGGGAGAAAAAGAATCAATCATATGTGTCAGTGGTAGAAAGAGGTATCCCACCCTCGTGGGCAGATTTTTTGTGTCTGGAACTCGGCTATGCCTCGTTCCAGACACAAAATCTGCCCACTCGGGTGGGATACCTCTATCTACCACTGACGCATATGATAGATTCTATTAATTTTCTTGTTTTTACTTTAAGGTTTTCATTTAGTTTCCATCATTGTCTATCGTATAACTAAACAGATTAGACATGCAATCGAAAAGTATTCAAACGGTTGAAGTCCACGTACATGTATGTATCGAAACGAAATATAGACAAGTGCATTTTTGCACAGTTAACGTCATTTATATGTATTTCAAATTAGAACAACTATACTTAAACACATTTATTTTTTAATAATCAACTATCGTTTAACATTTTCTACTATAAAATTCTACATTTCTTCTTGACTGCTAAAGTATCAGTCGTTACATGAACCAAATGTGATTTTAGCAAACAGTCCTGCGACACAAGTTTGTTCCACTATATTTTCAAAATCATGCATGCTGTGTTCACTTGATTTATATTTTTAAATTTATCTCAATAAAATAAACAGTTTTAACACGGAAATCCTACAATTAACTCGTGTATCTTTAATATACCAGTGTTAATTGCACAAAAAATGCAACTTGTGTCACTAACACATGTATTGATTTCAATGGTTTGCAAGTTCTGCACAAAAATATGAAACAAAAAATCAATGCATATATGTCATTATTTTTTACCCTAAGGCAGTAGGTTTTGGTGTGTTTTTTTTTTTTTTTTTTTGTTTTGTTTTTTTTTGTTTTTTCTGAATTATTCAAATTTTTCAAATTTTTGATTGTATGTTAGTGACATGCATTTCTGCCTGCTTGCTGATTTTGGGTTAAAGTGGGTTTAATTGTATTGGTATATTATATAACTCTTACTACAGGATATGCTGCAACTTCTCTGGAGTATGGTCTGTCCCAATTTGATGACATGATAACTGCCTGACTATGTGGTGACATCTGTAATACATGCAAGTAATATATAATCAACAATGAATCTCAGTATTCTGAATATTGCATGACAATATAAAGTCCCGTACTAGCTGAACTGACCTGTAATTAAACAAAAACTTCACCCCTTTAACACTACTTTACTGTAACGGGAAAAGTATATACTGTTATATATTACATGTATATATATTGCAATGGTTTGAACCAGTATTATAAACATATCAAAAACTTAAAAAAATTATTTAAAGATAGAGGTATGAAAGAAAATGGAATACCGATTTGCAAACTTAACAAATGTATGGACAAACTTATGCATGAAGTTCTCTGTAGATGTGTCAGTGGGGGACAAATAAGCATAAAGTACAGTGGAACCTGTGAAAACCAAAAATATAAAACTGAACCATTTCATAAGGACATACATTCCACTGACATTACTTGCTAAAATGAAGGCCTTCAGATACATACAACCCATGTCAAGTTTTTTGAGAAATAATCTAAATTAAAATGTCTCAACATCGATTAATTAAGCAAACATCATGTTATGAATACCAAATTTCGATGTGCACTATAAGGTAATTTTAGAAACATGTCCCTTTTGTCAAAATGGTAAATTGCTGAATTTTAGCTGACTTAAGCTAACACACAAACCTTGAGGGGATTCATTCTTGAATCGCTCTTTCCAGTTTCAATATCATGAATTTCTTTTCTTATAGCTGCAATGTAATATAAATTTAAATCAACAAAATAAAATTAAAATTAACAGGAATAATATAGTGTAAGACTCATTGTAACTGACTGTCTAATTATGCATTATTGCATAGTATCCTTTAACGAGAGAGAGAGAGAGAGAGAGAGAGAGGAGAGAGAGAGAGAGAGAGAGAGAGAGAGAGAGAGAGAGAGATGGGTTACATCTAAATGTGGTTAAATGAAATTGCATGTCAAAACATAAAATTAATGATCACAATTAAAAATGGAAAAATGGTAATACATATAAGAGGTGATTATTAAAACAAATAATTTTAAAGCAAAATTTCTTTCAAAAGAATTTTTAGCTCACCTGAGCTGAAAGCTCAGATGAGCTATTGCTATCCATCTCAGTCTGTCATGCCTCCTCCGTCGCGTGTACACTTTTTACATTTTACTCTTCTCCATAACCACTGGACCAAATTTAATGAAACTTGGTAACCATCAGTTTACCAAGGGAGAAATGAAAATGTCAAGATATACATCTTACTACATCATAAGTATTCACAATAACCAAAGTTACAGCAAAAAACTTATAGACCAACTTGGGGCCCCATATGGGGAAATAGTGAAAAACTTTAAAAAATCTTCTCCTCTGAATGTATAAGAGGTATACCTTAGTTATTACATTTATAACATTCTTAGGTCATCTAGTTTCAGATTTGCACAAATGGTAGCCATGGGGCTCAAAATGGGGGAAATGGCAAGGCACTTAGTGGGGAAATTGCTAAGAATTATTTATTTGTCACTATATTAACTCTTTGTATAGGCATGCATGTACATGAATATTAGAATATTGTAGGTATTGCTACAGTGATCATTTTGATAAAATAGTTCAAGGCCATATGTTGAAAGGTCAAAGTCACAGCTGCAAAAGAAGGCTTAAATTGCTTATTATCTCGAAAACTATTAACTTTTTGTACGGACTTGTATATTAGAATATTGTAGGTATTGACATGACGATTATTTTGATGTATGGTTCAAGGTCATATGTTTAAAGGTCAAGATCACAGCTGCATAGTAAGAATAAAATTGTTCATTATCTTGAAAAATATTAACTTTTTGTATTGGCATGTGTATTAGAATATTGTAGGTATTGCTACAATGATCATTTTGATATAGCTGCATAAGTGTACTGAAATTGGTTAATGATTTGGAAATTATTCATTACACTACAGTTACTTAATGCATATAAGCTACTGATAAATGAAATGTGACTGGATATTTCTGATTAAGCTTTGTGGCAGTTCATAACTTGAAAAAACTTGTTAAGTTTCTGTACTTAATATATTGTCTAATGCACTTTGCAAACAATTTTGAACATATCCTTAGGTGATTGTTAAAGCCCATGGGCCTCTTGTTTTAAATATCATAATGACTTACCAATCATAGCATCACAAAATCTATCTAGTTCTTCTTTGTTTTCTGATTCAGTTGGTTCAGCCATCAGGGTACCTGTTACAGGCCAGGAAGTTGTTGGAGCATGAAAACCTGTTATAAAAGTTTAAAAAAAAACATCAATTTTATCTAACATTATCATCATGGAGGGAGAAATGAAAATGTCAAGATATACATCTTACTACATCATAAGTATTCACAATAACCAAAAGTTCAGGGCTTTTTCTACTTTTTTGGAAAAATGTCCGGGTCCCATGACTTTGGGAAATTTAGTGCGTAAACTCCATAATATCTGCCGTTGTGTGACATGTTTGGGAAAAAATGATATACATGTATTTTGCATTGGGAATGAGGCTGAATTTCGGCCATAAATGCAAGGTAGAAAAAGCCCTGAAAAGTTACAGCAAAAAACTTACAGACCAATCATAAGTGATTCATTTCTGCAATATAACACAAAAAATAATAATTTTTGCTGTTTTATTTACCAGAGTTCATATTGATGTTGATTTCTGAAGCACATATTCTGGAAGGTTACTTACAAATGCAAACCTACTGTTGATTTAGTTAGAAGTTAGTGTAACATTATTTCTTTTGAATACTTGTCAAATACATGTAGAACTAAATTATTCCAACTTACCATAATCTTGTAATCTTTTAGCTATGTCCATTACTTCAATATTAGCTGTCTTTTTAAATTCTCGACAATCTATTATAAATTCATGAGCAACAAATCCTACAGTAAAAAAAAAAGAAATATTCTTTTTTTTCCAAATCCCCATGGTGTTTTAAAACAGTATGTCATCTTTCATAAAGATATCCACAAAAAAAACAATGACAAGACTTATGTATAACAGTTTCCATCAACAAGAAAGATTCACATAAAATATTTTTCCATTGCCATGGTGAATATCTTACATTTACAGATGTAGTGATTGGAAAATATGTTTTATCACTTTTACTGAGGTGGTAAAATGGAATGATGATGAAACCAGTGTCTTGAAAAAAAACACCAACCTTCTGCAAGCAAAATGTCAAAGTTTTTCACACTTAGATCTGTCATTCACTAATACCGAGATTGTGAGAAGCACTGTGATTTGTAGACAAGCCTTATATTACATTACATACTGGTATGTGTTTACAAGGCCTTAAAGCAGGTGAGCTAAAAGCATTATAACATACCATTCTCATTCTTGTACAATGTTTTATAATGTCCTTTAAGTCGTTTGCTCATATAATTAGCATTCAAAATAGCAACTTCTGAAGCATGTCTTAATCCATCAGCTCCCATCATCTTGATGTAGCCCCAAGAAATTGGTAAAATGGCACTGGATCCAAATGGTGCAGCAGATACTACTCCAAAAGATTTTGCTTCAGGTCCTGTAGTGCCATATGGAGGTATAACAGGATGTGTTGGTAAATATGGTGCCAGATGTTGCTTCCTGCAAATACATGTAGAATTTAAACCAATAATATCTAGAGTGTAAAAAAAAATCTTGACTTTTTTCAAAAGCTTTGAATCTCAAGTCCATGCATTTTTGAAATCTTAACTTTATGTCAATCTCTATCACTTTCCAAGATAGTTTTATCCAAAATTAAGGATTTAATCTAAAAAATTATTTGTATATTATTTATAAATTTTATTTGATGAAAGTGAGAAACCAGCAAAATATGTTAACCATATTTACAAAACTCTTAAAACAAAGGACAAATTTTGCCTAAAAGTAAGTTCAATTATGAACATCAGAGTGCACATGAAATGAGATTTCATAGTTTTGCAAATGAGTCATCAGCATCAAAATTGCAAAATTATCTGGAAATTAAGGCATGGTCATTAGCTTGACACCAGTTAACATTTTCAATCAGACCTGCAATATTTAGTTAATTTCTTTTGTATATTCTTAAAAAAATTTCTGTGATTCAATATTTGGGTCGGATAAAATCTCAGCCTAAATTTTGACTTTTTGACCAACAGTTTGATAATTAAGAAATACTTACACCCCAATAGGTCCCATACCAGGTCCACCACCTCCATGTGGTATACAAAATGTTTTGTGCAAGTTAAGATGAGATACATCTGAACCATAATCCCCAGGTCTACAGATACCAACCTAAAAAGTAACAATTTTACTACATATTCAACAAATATGTTTACAATCCAGCATAACTGAGAATAATATACATGTACGTACATCAAAACTATGATAACTTAAATATTCACTTTTTCAAATATCATAAATAACTCATTATCCGGGATTACTCGGACCAAATTTTCTCATGCAATTAAGTTATAGAAGTGTCATTGTATAATAACTAAAAAAAAAGAGTCTAATGAATTTCTATATGTTATCATATTTTAGGTCAATTCTTAACTCTAAATAACATAAAAGAAATTTCCCCTTGTGAAAACAGTATCAATATCTAAAAAGTTCTTGACTAATTACATTCTTATCCTGTGAATGAACACAGATAACACTATTTATTTATCATTGTTTTTAAAAACTGGGTATATCATTCATGGCATACTTAATTACATGCAATGTACATACCTGTGCATTCATATTGGCTCCATCTAGGTACACCTGTCCACCTTTGTCATGTATTAGGTCACAAATTTCTCTGAAATTGTGAAAAATATTCAGCTCTTATGCTTAATAAAAACCACTTGGATAAATAACAATTTTTTTTAAATAACAAATATCCGTGGTTTATATGTGCAAGTATAATTCAATTTAAAAATAAGTAGTCACAACTGACACACACTCAGATCATAATAAAAAACTGAAATGGCTAGACATTGTCTCTCACACCTTGTTGTTGCAATGTCATGCTTTTTCAGAAATATCAAAATCAATGGATTTGATCATCTTTAGTATACATGTACTAGTATTTCTAGTGTCTACAACACCATGCAAAGTTATTTTTAAATTTTAAAAAAAATGGTTCTAATTATGTATTAATAAACTTCTCTACCCATGTCCTTCTTCTCCTTGTTTTCTTTTTTTTAATATATATTTTTTAAAAAAAAAAATAAATAAATAAATAGGAAATGTGGTCACTTAATTTGTCAATAACCTTTTTTTAAAATATGTTACTATGTACTTTTTTTTAAACCATGAGGCTAGAGGAAAAAAACATGTAGGTTTCGAGTTTCTATCCAAACATCAACAAATGTCACACGACTAATCATTAACTTACCTAATACCATTATCAAACACTCCATTAGTGGAAGGATAGGTAACCATCAAACAAGCTAATGTATCTGAATATTTTTCTGCCTAAAATGAATAAAAATAGAAATTTTAAGACAGTACTACAATCACTTATTTTTGAAATAAAGACATTTTAATTAAAATTACTGTAATATTATTATACAAAATATTTTCTCAAAAATAAAAACTAACCAGATTTTGTCCGCATGTACAAAATATGACAATTTTCTTTTCAATAACTCATTCTTTTCATCCTTGTTAAAAACTCATTCTTTTCATCCTTGTAAGTAATGAATTTGGTTAAACTGTTCATTTTGGTGGCATTATGTCTTAATCACCTTCAAGTTTTTATCATGATGTACATGTATGTAGCAGGAATATAAAATATAAAATATAACGACAGTATTTACCATAGCTGTTAAATGCTTCATATCAACAGCACCATTTTTATCCACATTGATTGGTTGAATTTTCATCCCAGCCATCTGTGCACTAGCAGGATTAGTCCCATGTGCAGATACTGGAATTAAACATACCTAAAAATAGAAAAGAATGAATTGCATATAGAGTAAATTAAAAACAGTTTTAGGCAGAGTGCTCGTTCCATTAGTGGGAGGTAAGTGGGAGGCCGACTGGGTCTGACCCAAGACTTGAAAGTGGGTAGTGACTATTCTTTCCCCAAGCACTCGGCATTACGAAATAAAAGTCACAGTTCATTCGGATGGGTACTTAAAATAAACGAGGTCCCATGTCATGGCAGGCGTGGCATGATAAAGAACCCTGCTGTATAATGCCATCAGCCCAAAACACAGGTAATATTTCTGCACTTTTGTCTATAGCTGGTGACGTCTTGAAATAAGTGAAACATTCTTGACTGGGACGTAAAACACCACTACTCAACTCAACTCAAAAACAGTTTTACAAACACAATTTTTAATCAGCTTTATGTAACAAACTGCAAGTATTTATAGTAGGCTTAAATTGGTTGTATGGTACAAACCAATGAGCATGAATAAATTCAAGAGACTTTGTACTTTATATACAAACAAATTATTTTAAAATCAGCAGAGGGCTAATAAACCAAACAATTTTCTTTAGAATGACTAATAATCTCTAAAAACAAGCTTATGTAGGAAACATTTCACCTTCTCCACACACATTCAAAAATAAAGGTAGAATGTGACATAAAAAGAAAATGTGTGTCAACGTTTACAAATCCTCACATCTTAATTAAGACTGAATTCTAGAAACTGACTTTAAAATAAAGCATCAAATTTCTTAATAAACAGTATAATATTCCTTAACTTACAGATAAAGACTGGATTCAAGAAACTGACTTTAAAATAAAGCATCAAATTTCTTAATAAACACTATAATATTCCTTAACTTACAGATAAAGACTGGATTCAAGAAACTGACTTTAAAATAAAGCATAAAATTTCTTAATAAACAGTATAATATTCCTTAACTTACAGATTTAATTAAGACTGAATTCTAGAAACTGACTTTAAAATAAAGCATCAAATTTCTTAATAAACACTATAATATTCCTTAACTTACAGATAAAGACTGGATTCTAGAAACTGACTTTAAAATAAAGCATCAAATTTCTTAATAAACAGTATAATATTCCTTAACTTACAGATTTAATTAAGACTGAATTCTAGAAACTGACTTTAAAATAAAGCATCAAATTTCTTAATAAACAGTATAATATTCCTTAATTTACAGATAAAGACTGGATTCAAGAAACTGACTTTAAAATAAAGCATCAAATTTCTTAATAAACACTATAATATTCCTTAACTTACAGATTTAATTAAGACTGAATTCTAGAAACTGACTTTAAAATAAAGCATCAAATTTCTTAATAAACAGTATAATATTCCTTAACTTACAGATAAAGACTGGATTCTAGAAACTGACTTTAAAATAAAGCATCAAATTTCTTAATAAACACTATAATATTCCTTAACTTACAGATAAAGACTGGATTCAAGAAACTGACTTTAAAATAAAGCATCAAATTTCTTAATAAACAGTATAATATTCCTTAACTTACAGATAAAGACTGGATTCTAGAAACTGACTTTAAAAATAAAGCATCAAATTTCTTAATAAACAGTATAATATTCCTTAACTTACAGATTTAATTAAGACTGGATTCTAGAAACTGACTTTAAAATAAAGCATCAAATTTCTTAATAAACACTATAATATTCCTTAACTTACAGATTTAATTAAGACTGAATTCTAGAAACTGACTTTAAAATAAAGCATCAAATTTCTTAATAAACACTATAATATTCCTTAACTTACAGATTTAATTAAGACTGGATTCTAGAAACTGACTTTAAAATAAAGCATCAAATTTCTTAATAAACACTATAATATTCCTTAACTTACAGATTTAATTAAGACTGAATTCTAGAAACTGACTTTAAAATAAAGCATCAAATTTCTTAATAAACACTATAATATTCCTTAACTTACAGGTAAAGACTGGATTCTAGAAACTGACTTTAAAATAAAGCATAAAATGTCTTAATAAACACTATAATATTCCTTAACTTACAGATTTAATTAAGACTGAATTCTAGAAACTGACTTTAAAATAAAGCATCAAATTTCTTAATAAACACTATAATATTCCTTAACTTACAGATAAAGACTGGATTCTAGAAACTGACTTTAAAATAAAGCATCAAATTTCTTAATAAACACTATAATACATGTATTCCTTAACTTACAGATTCAATTAAGACTGAATTCTAGAAACTGACTTTAAAATAAAGCATTAAATTTCTTAATAAACACTATAATATTCCTTAACTTACAGATAAAGACTGGATTCTAGAAACTGACTTTAAAATAAAGCATAAAATGTCTTAATAAACACTATAATATTCCTTAACTTACAGATAAAGACTGGATTCTAGAAACTGACTTTAAAATAAAGCATCAAATTTCTTAATAAACAGTATAATATTCCTTAACTTACAGATAAAGACTGGATTCTAGAAACTGACTTTAAAATAAAGCATCAAATTTCTTAATAAACAGTATAATATTCCTTAACTTACAGATTTAATTAACTGGATTCTAGAAACTGACTTTAAAATAAAGCATCAAATTTCTTAATAAACACTATAATATTCCTTAACTTACAGATAAAGACTGGATTCAAGAAACTGACTTTAAAATAAAGCATAAAATTTCTTAATAAACACTATAATATTCCTTAACTTACAGATTTAATTAAGACTGGATTCTAGAAACTGACTTTAAACAGTGATTTTGTTTGCTAAAAATTACTACCGAATAACGGTAGTTTCCCCTCGCAAAATTATGTTAAATTTTCCCAAAATTGAAATAAAAATTCCCCCTTGAGAAGTGTAAATAATTTGTGAAAAAAGGAAATAAAATTTCCTGTATTGAAAGTTAACGTGATTACTTATTTTGCCATATATTCATGTCCAACGGATATGTGATTGTTAATCGGAACCTTGCTGTACTTAATGTTTATCTTAACACGAAAGAATAATGTCCGATCATAGAACATAAAGGGCAGTAATCTGAGATTTTTTAAGCAACTTAACCTGAAAATTTTATGTCTAATTGTAGTTATACATGTACATAGGTAAAGGGCCATAATCCTAAATTCAAGCGCGCATATATCAGCAATACTACACGTGTATAGTTCCTGTTACAATGTCACACAATTCCTGGTATTACCTTAAAAGGTTGAGGAAATCAGATGCAAAGGGACTGGTAAAAATAGGCAGTCTGTTTGATAAAATAGCAAAGCAAGCATCGACTGATGATGATGATAATCGTCATGATCATGTTCAAAATGAAAGTTAGTCATTATTGTGTTCAAAACGAAAGTGAAAGTAGCGCAACCCCTGCTTCATCACTGTCATCAGGCACATGTGCAGAACTCACTCCCTCAAATCAGTCAGAAGCAAATATTATAAGATCTATTGAAAATTTTAAAGAACCTTCAGAGACCAAGTCTGATGTTGATATTAATGTTAAATCACCATTACCACAGCAACAAAATTCGACAGCAACCACTGACCAAAGGAAATTTTCAAGCAAGCAGTATGAAGAAAATTTTTCTTGGCTATATTATTCTTGTGTTAAAAATGGTTACATGTGTAAATTTTGTGAACTGTTTGGGATTACTTCATCAGAAAATTGGGCATATGTGAACTGAGCAGTAAAATTAGGAAAATGACAGCAGTTTTGTTATTTATTAAACAAAAGTTAAACATAGTCGGCCATAATGGATATTTGCAAAGACAACTAGAGTTTAAACTTTTTGGTTTCCTCCCCTTGAACATATCTACAAGACATTCCAAAATCACTGTCTGAAAAAGTTCTGTTAGCATGACACACTCTCATCAATAGATCTAGATTTGATTAAAAAAGTTTGTTTCTTTTTTTGTTAGAATGTTTGCCATCAAGGAAAAACTTATTTCCACCACTGCTGTTAATGATGGGATTATCATAAGATAATAATACAACTTGACAAATTTTACAAATCAGCCTCAATCAATGACTGAATATCTAGGAAATAAAATACTTTGTAAACAATTAGATTTCATTATACATTGTATCACTATTAAAAATGGAAAATATACTGAAAATTTAATCCTTGTTGATATTCTAGAAGTCAAAAGGAAGCTAAATTCAAATTGATACAGTTACCTGTTTGTGATCAATCATCCACTAACATGATACATGTTTCAGTCAAAATTCAAATTATAATAGTAACATTATCTGTCTGATCAACATCCACTAACATGTTTTAATCAAAATTCAAATAATATAGACAGTTACCTGTCTATTTTCAATCATCCACACTAATCATTGTTGCTTTTTTTTTTTTTTTTTTTCAAATTTTCCCAATTTTAGTGAAAGCGCGCAAAATTTTCCCAATTTCAAAGGTAGAAGGTAGTTTTTAAAAAAGACAACAAAATCACTGTTAAAATAAAGCATAAAATTTCTTAGTAAACAGTATAATATTCCTTAACTTACAGATCTCTGTGTCTCTCCTTTAGAGTGTAAGTAGGCCATTATAGCTCTTAGACCAGCATATTCTCCTTGTGCACCACTTAAAAAAACAAACCAAAAATTTATTTACAAAGGAACTTTTAAATTGAACTTAACCATCTTTTATTTACATTCAATAGAACTTTGAAATTTAATTTAAAGTATCTTTTATCTATGTACAATAGAACTTTTAAATTTAAATTCTTCTCAAATTCAGTGGATAACTAAAACTTATGACATGTAATTTGCTTTCACTGATTTTCTTATGCCATCCTGAAAACATGATATGATATAAAACCTAAATATTCCTTCATCTTAAAGTGAATTCAAAAATAAAAAAGTGTGAATGTGTTTTTATTCCTTCATGTTTTATATCTAACAATGTCAACAGAATAAATTCAGCAAAGTGGCAAGTCAAGATTTATCAAATATTGCAAGATTACAAGTATTACCAGAAAAAAACATATTTAGTGTAGGCACAATGAAGTTTTAGATAATGCAATGACAACATATGCTATATGTTCATTTGAGAACTGGGGAATTTTCTCTTGCATCTGAGGTCTAAGAGTTCACCTATCTTATAAGGTCTACTGAAAATTATTTTGAACAAATGAATGGTGTAAAAATCAATAAATTTCTTTAAAATGTTTGGATACATGAATTGTCCATACATAAAACCAATGTAGGTACATTTATATCTTGGGAGAGTAGAAACATGTTATGTTAAAACCCAGTGCACATTTTCATCTGGGTGTACAAAATCAAACTTTGATAATTAATAAGTTACAGTGAAGAAAAAGCAAATACAATGCAATTATCTCAGTCTCTAATGAAAAGGAATCAAACAGTATCTACATAAATGTTTACCTGTTTGGTTGTAATGATATCTTGTCATAACCAGTTATTTCACACAAGTCTCTCTCTAGTTCTTCAAACATTTCTTTATAGCCCTGTGCATGTTCAAGTGGAACAAATGGATGGATATTGGCAAACTCCTTCCAGGAGCATGGCTGAAACATGAATATTTACACAAGTAACACTACAAGAAGCTTTCAGTTGTTACTGCTAAAATTACTAATTCAAACAATATTAAATCAGTGGAATGCATTTTGAAGAATTATGCTGTAAAATCACAGATGTAAATTGCAACCCAAAATCACTATTTCCCTTCAAATTTTAAAACAAAATGCAAAAAGAATTTCAAACAAAATTTTCAAACATTATACTAGACTGTCAGCACTATCAAGAGCTGTCAGAATAATTTTGCTGCTCACCCATAGTCTTTCACTACCTAGGTTCAAATCCTTCTCAGGAAGAACCTACTGCAATAATGTTTGTCAGATAGCTTGCCAAATGTGAGAGTTTTTCTAGGCACTTTAGTTTCCTCCACCATCTCAAAACTGTCTAATAAATGCAAGTAAAAGAATCTTGGGCAATAACACCAACAATTTATTCTACTTAACTCTATAGTAAATCACCACATATGCATGCTTAAACATCTTTATTCAATTTAGAATCTTGATATTCAATTTATTTTTCATATAGTGTTTTCCCTTTATTTTTGATCATAACTTACTAACCATCATTTCTGTAGTACTGTTGAGTTTCATGGTACAGGAACCAAGTGGTATCATAGAATGTACCAATGACAGATCTTTATTTTCCAACTGTTTCATGTATCTTACAATGTTTGTCTCTGAATGATATCTAAAAAAAATCACAATAAAAAGTTATTAAAGACAACATTTTATGAATTACAAGACTTGCAAAGTTTTCACCTTAGAAATTAAAGCTTTAACCACCAGACAAATCATTAACAACAATTACAATATGAGAATTATTCTAAACCATACTAAATCAATATTCCTGCAAATTACTTTTTTGAATATTTTTGGGAAAAAAATCCTTATTATATTTTTTTTTGTTTGGATTCTCAAGGTCTATGACATCATTTATCATTTCTATATTTCTATTCTTCTAATTTTCATAGTGATTTTTTGTACTATACAAACATGAAGATAAAACAGCTAGCTAATGAATGCAGATCTCTATGATGTTACATAAGTCTGTAAATTCTAATGGTTCAAGGTTTAAGATACCAAAAGCATGTGCCACCATGCCCATTTAATTCAATTTAAATTTTTAAAAAATTATTTTGAATACAGATATTCAAGAAAATTTTTTCAAACATATTAGGTATACCAGTACATGTATTTTCTAAAGTTAAAATTTTAATAAAGCCAAAAAATAAATAAATAAATAAATAAATAAATAAATAAACTACTAATACATTGTACAGCTATTTTTCTGGAAAAAAAAATTAGTCAGTTATTTAAGGAATAACTTGTGGTTTTAACAAGTTTATTGAGTCATAACATGAAAAACGGTGTGCACACTTCATAATGCGCATAGCGCGTTATGAAAGAGTGTGCACACCATTTTTCATGTTATGACTCCATAAACTTGTAAAAAACACAAGTTATTCCTTATAATTTAATTCTAAACACAAACTGAAACATAAAACAATGTTTTGTTTTATTGTTTTTTTGATTTTTTAATAGAAAAAATTTCCTTCGTGTATCATCAACAAACAATTTCAGTCAAAGAAATGGAAAGAGTCATACGTCACACCATTCATTTTAGCATTGCCATGGTTGCATAGTTTATAGGAGTATAAAGTTAGAAACGAGCACATGCATTTGCGTTGTGTTTGTTTTGCTGTGTGATATAACAGAATTAAGAAATTAAATTATAATGCAAATGCTTGTTTCTGACCAAAACAAACATTTTTCTAGTCCATCTACAAAGGGAAAAATTTTGATTTTCGATTTTACGAGCACATGTAAACACAACAGGATTGAACTTTGAAAAAAGTAAATGAAAACTAGCTATGAAAGGCCTTACCTATTGAATACTTTGTGAGTCAGATATTCACTTGTTCTATGAAAAGCAGTATTATTAATGCTATTTACTGGTTGAGTCCCCAGTTCCTCAGCAATTTCTTCCTAAACAATACAACAGAATTGAAGGAATTAAGAAGATTTATAACTTTAAACATGTCACTACATCATTTACTTTAACTTTTTTGTATTATGTCTATGTTCTTTTTTTTACTTTATCTATGTAACTTTGAGCTTATTAACTTAAATTCCAAGTTTGCATTGAAGGGAGTAATTAAAAATGATCATTTTAAATAATCAAAGCAAACAAATCTTATGAATTGACTTGTATGTCCAATAATGTAACTTTTATCTAAAAATTTACCAGTTTTTGATACAATTCAAGAATCTATACCTATGAAATAAAATAAAAGTACAAGTCTACAATGGCAGGGATCATTGGTTTTTTTCCTGATCTCTTTCAAGTATCCTGTCACTTACTGTTTAAAGTTTGAAAAAAGAAAGTTGTAACTTTCCTTTGTTATTCTCTCATCAGAGCTGAGCAGGAAATTAACCTGACTTCAAATTTCCAGAAAAAAAAAAAAAAAAAAAAAAACAGATTGGACATTTACGTAGACCCCTCACAGAGTCAGTAATCTATCAACTGAGGTACCTAAGTAGCATCTTATATATTTCTACATCATCCAGATGAGAGCACGTATCAATGAAGACAAATGACAAAAGAAGGGCAATTAATGGGTCTTCCATGATACACTGCAATGCAAGAAGCAATATATGCATATTCTTTTCATTCTTTTTTTTTTTTTTTTTTTTTTTTTTTTTTTTTTTTTTTTTTTTTTTTTTTTTCTGTTTTTTTAATTTATTTATTTATTATTTTTGCTACATAATGTAGTACTACACAACTAATCCGTATATTTATTTTTTTTAATGTCTCCCATCCCAAACCTTTTTTAGTTTGGTTTTAAATTTGCTGCAAAATCAAATTTGACATGTATTTTATAGTACTTAACAAATATGCAAAGTCTAAAAAAGTTTGATCTGTTCCCAAGCTATCATCTAGACACTACTAGGGAATAAACAAGCAGATGGAAACATATCTGTCAAGAAGAATGTAGGGTTTCATACAATACTTTACCAATATGTGGTGTGGGGCAATAAATCCTACCTACCATTGTTTGTGTACACCCAACAACATGTAGTAAATCAGCAAGATCTTCTCTCTCTACTGTCTCATCCAGGGAAATACCAACCTAAAAAGATTACATTACTCATTCTTTAAACTGGTATGAAAACAGTGATTACTGCAATTGTATGTTTTCCAAAAAAAAAAAAAAAAAAATGGATAGTATTTATATGAAATAAATTGTCAAAAATGTGGATAGATTCAAATCAACAAAGAACCTAGTTCCAATAAAACTTTGTAATAACAATTAATAATCCAAAATCTATGATCTTAACATTTACAATATGACCTTGGTTCTAGATACAACACTGGCTCTTAGAAAGTGTTTTGAGTAAAGTTTTATAAACTAATGTTTTTAAACATACACTTCATTGCCATGACCTTAAAGATATCTCAATTTTTGGCCCTGACATACCAGTAAGCCAATGAAATCATTAGAGTCATGTTTTATGAAATTTCTAAAAAGCAGTAATAAGTTGTGAAACAGACATAAATTTCAAATGTGTTTAGTTCATGAAATTAACTCCAAGATAAAATATAATCACAAAACAAGATTAATTTTGTCTTAAAGATTAACTTTGTCTTAAAATTTACACATTTTTAAAAATATCTCAAAATATACAGATTTTTATGATTTACTCTCAGTGTATTGAGTATGCTTTTCCATCAAAGGTAAATTAATTTTGCAGAAATCTTGAATCTCCTGACCGAAAGTGTCCTTGAGCTTGGATCTCCAAAATGAAATAAAAAATATCTATCAGTGTATAAAGTATGATGAAATTTAACTAAAATAAAAGTTAATGTGTGGAAACCACTATATATTATGGGCAGACCGGCTAAACACTTTATACCTCCAGCAATATATATTGCAGTGGCATAACAAAAATTAAGATCTGTTATAAGAACTAAATTAATTATTCATTAAAACTAGGGTTTTCTGATGTTGGCCATTTATAATATTGTATCCAAGAGCTGAAATATTCTATATCAATTTTAATAACAATACATACTTGTCCATCACTTTGATAACAAAGATTAATTTCTTTTTTATCTGCCCTCTGTACTATTTCTGCTTGTCCATTCTGTGGTATAAACCTTATTGTGTCAAAGAACAAATCAGTTTGTAACTGGTGACCAGCTTTTTTGACACCTAAATTTAATTTAAAAAATAAAATATCATGGTCAGCCAATAATAAAGACCTGTTTTGTAACCTGTACCTAAAAATGTAACCAAAAACTTTTGCATGCACAAAACTGGTTTCAAACTGTAATAGGCAATTTGAGTTTTTTTTTAAACTTAAACCTGAGTGAGTTATAAAGAAAAAAGACAATTTATCTTAAACTTCCTTCACATACATTTATAGCGCTTAAGTGGTTCAGTGGTATAGAGTGAGAGATCATGGGTTGAATCCCAGTCGGGTCATACATAAGACTTCAAAGTTTGAAAACTTGATCCTCACCATGTATTTAAAGGACAGAATATAAACTGATTCACCCAGTGCCAGGATTATGTGACTGGAGGAGTGGTATATTTATTTGCAGCACAATGACTGCTAAACAAAATGTAATCCCAAGTTTGTGCTAGTACAAGGCAGACCATAATACACAAAACTGCACTTCTCATGCATACAAAAACTTCTTAGATTAATCCTTTAAGATTTATTGGCTATTTTTCATTGTCAAAAGCTAAAAATTGCTGAAGGGATATTAAACAACACTACAACCAACCAACCAACACTGTCATACACTAACATTTGACACAGGTAATTTTTTATATTTTAGTACATGTATTAAACTTTTTTTTAACAACTGATGTCAAAAGAAAAGTGTAGCTTGCATGTACACAACAATCCTATCAAAAACCTTAAGCCTGTTATTAAACATAGTCGAAGCAAGTTTTTACATATACAATAAAATCCTATTTTATAAGCCACAATGAGTTCATCATCTTGCTAATTGCCCCACTTTTTGAAATCCCAAAATCCCTTTTTTCTATGTTTTTCCTTATACTCTTTCATTTATTCACTCAGAAATCTTTTATAATGCCAAAATCTGACAACACAAATAAAATAAATAAACTAATTAATGAACTGAGGTATTACAGTACACAAGACATTTATATTTCACATTATGTACCTTCAGCAAGTATAAGTGTAGCATTATGTACTCTTTCTCCTATATGTCTTAGTCCTTTAGGTCCATGATATACAGCATACATAGCAGCCATATTTGCTAGTAATGCCTACAAAATAACAAGCACAATCAAATATAATTTTATTGACACTGTTTATGTAATCTTTTTCATAGCCAAATTCTGACTTAATAAATCAGGTGTTTACACGGACATAAGATACATGTATTACCCTTTTCATTCATCCCACTCAAACTTGTTTGGTGAAAGTAAATTATCATTAGGAGGTATAAATGTCAGAATGAAGTTATTAATTTAAATTTCAAAGGAAGAAAACTTCTTGGTAGATTTGTTGAGTTCTATTGTTGCTCCTCGTTAAACAAAACATTTTGATTGCAAATTTTAAGAATGACCCAATTTTTATTAAGAAATTGTCAAAACATGCAATTCCATATTCAAATTTAATAAAAGTTCTGCAAAATCACTGAAAGGATAAGGTGGAACAGAACTATACCTGACTATTTTGAGGACATTCCAATCATGCAGATGCTTTATGATGACTGTAAACAGTATAATCATACCTGTGCAGTACAAATATTGCTGGTAGCTTTATCACGACGGATATGTTGCTCTCTGGTTTGTAAAGCAAGTCTGTAAGCATCGCCTCCACTTGCATCCCTATAATAAAATGGATATTCAGTTTTAATTTTGTATAATGGGGAAAACTTATAACCAAATACACAACAATCAAAGCTATCTCTTCCGAACTTTGTGATAAGGTACTAAAATGAAGATTTCAAATGACTGAAGATGTCTTTTATGTAGCTCTTATTTCTTTTAAACTTCCAAATTATCTAAATTTCAAATTTGCAATCTCCTATTAGGTATAAAATTAAGAATCAAGGATCTGACATCTGTCAATTGAAATGGTAAGTCATTATGGCTTCAAACATTTTCAAATCTCAATCAGATTACAAAGTTTTTTTTCTGCAAAGTCTTGTTCAAATAAAAACAACACATCATCCTGAATTGTGTTAAAATTGTAATTTTAATCATTGTAGAGCAAATCAATTCTAAATAAATTCTATTTTAAAATACAAAATGAAAATGAAAATATATTAAAGAAAAAAAAGCGAGAGGAAAAATATTTCTCAAAACATAGCAAGAAATAAACAGTTGCTTATCCAAATAACCTTGTGACTCCAACCATTCTTCCTGGCATTAACCTCATAAACTGTTCTTTAACAGCAAAAAACCCAGCATGTGGACCACCATACCCAAGTGGTATTCCAAATCTCTGACTTGAACCAACAGCAATGTCAATGTCAAACTCTCCAGGTGGTCTTAATATTGTCAAAGCTAGGAGATCTGTAGCACATACAACCAATGTCTGAAAAACAAATTATTACCATCATACTGAAATTGACAAGAGTACTGATGCAAAATCTCTAGTTATTTTCCAAAAAAAAAAGGTATTAAATACAAATATATCTAAATCCTATCTAACTTTGGGAAGGCTTTAATCATTTTTATTTCACAGATGTCTAATTGGTTCTAGATTATGATAAACAAAATCCTTTTGTGAGGTATATGTAGAATAAGAGAGCCAAAATTAATTTTACAATACAACAGAGAATATTATTAGACCATAAATTACACTTATAATCACTAATCACTGTCAAACACTGAAAATTCTTGATTCTGGTTAAAAAAAAAAATAAGGTGAATATTAATCTTGATCTTTTTAGTACATTTTACTTGTTAAAAAATCTTTTTTTCTTCACGTTATATCTAATAAGTTGTAAAAAAAAGGTTTTTTTTTCTTTCTATTTTTAAGCCAGAAGAGCACTATAAGTTTTGTGAATATGATTATATTTATCTTACTAAATACGATATCACAATTATAAAGCATAATACATACCCCATTGTGATGTGCATTTTCAACTAAGTTAGTGTAATCTTCAACAGCACCACTAGTGTTAGGATACTGTAAAAGAACACCACTAACATCTCGTTTTGATAGGTCCATTTCCTTCCAATCAATTCTTTCTATTTCAATTCCAAGTGCACTGAAAAATTATAGTAAAACAGAAAATAAGTATCATGAATCATACTTATTCTAGATAAAAAAAAGAGGTAGAAAGTGAGGCCACCATTAAAAATATCTTTGTTTCCCCTTGCCCTACCCGTACTTTTGAAACTGGGTAGGTAGGTAGGCTTTTTTTTTTTTTTTTTGAAAACAAATTATCGATTATTGTTACGAATAACAATTGAACACAAAGATTGTAATTAAGTCGAAAATTTAATATATATGTTTGTGCATACTTGTGTACACTTCTGCCCACACTGCACTGTCGACGATACACAGATCGTAAAGAAGTCTTCATCACGATCTTTCCTTTTCAACTGTCCCAACATTTCCGACATTCGTGTGTCTATAACATCTTAATCACTACGATGTTTGTAACAATCGGATCACCGTATAGTGCTTATATAAGCGTCTTTACAACTAAGAAGATAAAACATATAAATCCTGAAGTGGAAAGAGAAACAAACCGGAAATTATCGGCCCGGAAATCGCGAGGAAAAAAAAAAAAAATTAAATTTTCAATAATAAATTTTTTTCAGTCGGCGGGATTTTTTACGGTCGGTCGCGCAAGGGGAAACAAACTATATTTTTATTTTGGCCTGATTCAAAAATCAACTGTCTTGTAAATTTTGTCCAGAATCAGTGGGATATCTTGTTCACTTTTATAAATTTGTACCTAAACTTTTTAGACCCATAAACTAAATACAAAATGAGTAATAAAAAAAAATTAGCTCCGACTAACAAAAATTTAGATAACAATGATATAATAATTTAGAAATTGTTTTAATCATATCAACATTTTTTCAGTTATTCACGAAGAAATAAAGTATTATTAATCTCAAAGATTAGAAAATGTAAACACAAATTCATGTAAGTCTTGATCATTCTTTGATCAGAGGTTGTAACTTTTAAAAAGCAAGCATTACATTGTATATCAAATTGCAATCCAGCAACTACTGATGTGACACATTGATAAAAAACAACAGGAAATTTGTATCATACATAATTTAACCAATTTAAAGTTAAAAAGGTAGGGAGTAACACATGTACATCAATTTGAAGACTACAGTACTTTACACTACATCATATGTCCATGCCAGATATAATAATAAAGTATGTACCTGCTTGTATATAAAACTGAACCTGAATAATTCAATACCTTGCTCTTGTTTCTACTACTCCAATACTCTGTGGATGACATTTGTTATCTATATAAAACTTTCTTCTTTTATTATGTCTAAAAAAAAAAGTTAAAAAATAATAAATACATTTCTTTTTGTTCTTTTTAATAATGATAAACAGCTGAACACATTAAGTCACATAATATATAAAATATTTTTTCATTGCATTTAATATTGAAATATCAGCCCTGGGGTTGAGCATGGTTAAAATTACATGGCTAAATTCAATAATAGAAAAAGAAAAATGTAGCTATTTTGGTACACAAAGACTGCCTACAATAGAAGTTCCTAGTGTTAAACCCCAAGTGGTGCCTTTAATAATTACCTTTTCCACATGCTGTAAATTAACATGTATAAAATAAATAAAAATGCTGTACCTGTAGCATAATCCCATTGCTTCTGCTGCTGCAGTAGCCTCATCCAGCAGAGATGCATTGGCGATCTTTAACCCTGTCATATCACAGATCATTGTCTGATAGTTTAACAAACTCTCAAGTCTACCCTGGGCTAATTCAGCCTGATACGGTGTGTACTGTGTTGTCCTACAAGTATTAAACAGCAAAAAATACAGTTTAACCAACATTAGATATCCTTTAACTGTCTTTTGAAAATATCTTAAGTCTCCTTCATTAGCTTTCTATAAAGCAGCAAGTCTAAAGCATCTAAAATTAAAGAAATCTCTTGGTATGACTTGTTGCAGGTAAACAAATATTCATATCTTTCTCACTCAAAGTCAATAAACATATATATTACAACTCTAACCCTTAAGTTGTCATTTTCACAGGTTCCTTTTGAAGGCCTCAACAATCAAATCTGACTGCATCTTTACCAAATATTCTTTTTTTTTCTCATTACTTACCATCCTGGATTTTCAAAAATATTTCTTTGAATTGTGTGTGGAGTGTATGTGTTGTAATATCCTAACCCAATGTAACTTCTCCAAACATGATTCTTAGCTGCCATTTTATACAAACGTTCCATCAATTCTAGTTCACCTGTAACATTAAAGAAATTGTAAAAAAATGTGAATCTGTATTGAGACAAAAATAAAACAGTCAAACTGATTTTATGCTTCAGTATTTATCATTATGCTTGTTTTAATATTTTGATTCCAATGTTTTTTAATTTAAAATTTTAGCCTAATACATTTTATACTCTTGATGTACAAAAAGCCAAAAGTGAAAAGTCATAGTTGAAATACTCACTGTTATTTCAGTACATTGTACATGTATTTATTTTCCATATCAATTATTTCAATAACCAACACCATGCTACTCAGGACAACAAAGACACATGAAGTAAAGAGTACGTTGTTAGATCAACTATTATGATTTAATCAGATGTACAGATCATTAAAATTAAAAAAAAAAAACAATAGAAAAAAAATATAAAAAAGAAAATCAAAAAATAATAATTTAATTTTCTTTTTGAAAAATCAACAATAAATATGTATTCATACAGAAAGGTGTCCCTCAATTTAGAATTCATTCAGTTTATTTTTATTATTATTATTATTATTATTATTATTATTATTATTATTATGTTAATCCAATTTTTGCTCAGACTAATGGGGGTGTCTTTCTATACAGGCTATAGACACACATTACATAGCAGAATGGATATAAAAAGTTAACTAAAACTACAAAATAACATTACTGGGTGATTGTAAAAAGAGGCTTAATAAGGCCTGTATTGCTCACCAGGAACACTTTTAATTATGTTTTTGGCTTTTTCTTTTTAAAATATATCCAATTATTTAAACATAGACAAACTCACTAGCAATATCCTGATTTTCTAATATTTTAAGAAATATTTATCATAAATTTCCTTTAAATTGGCCATGTGCTTTCAAGATTTACAAAGATGTAGGCTAAAAATACACTTTATTTATATAAGTCAATATTGCCAAAATGAAAAAAAAATTAAGAAATACCTGCTACAAATGTTATATCCCTGACATCTATTTTCTCTGTTTCAAATTTCAATGAAATTGGTACAGAAATGAACATATAATGGCTATTTATAGGTTTTTTATTTACAGTAATGGAAACCATTTTGGATTCAGACAGACATGTCAAATATAATTTTTAATCTATACCACCCAAGGACCTTCCACACTAAACTTCCTTTCAATTGACCATGTATTTTCAGAGAAGATTTTTAAGGATTAAGGCCTAAAAAAACACCTTATTTGCATATTACATAATTATTGCACAAACGAAAAATTATACAGAAAAACTTGTTATATATATATTTTATCCTCTGACATTTATTTTATATGTTTTAAATTTCAACAAAATTGGTACATAATTGAGTTTTTTGCTATTTATAGTAATGGCAACCATCTTGGTCTTCTTCAAGATTACAGTTTAAAGACACACAGACTCATGCATAGATGCATGCATGTATGCATGCTTTATCATGCCATAAGCCCACCCTGGCTTTGCCAGGTTAGCTAAAAATAAAACAAATTAAATCTATACAAACCTAATGGTTTATCTAGTTTTAGATCTCTGTCTAACAAGATGTTTCCAGGTACTGATTTTGTGACTAATTCCTTCATGTCCTAAAAATACAAATTTAAATCATTAACTGCAATATATTTTCTTCTCAGTTTTTATTCAAAATTAATTTAACTTAATTTAACTTTTCTTTTTCTTTGTGCAGCTATGACCTTGATCTTTGAACTATGACCTTGAATCATATATCAAAATGATCGTCTTATCAATACTTCAATATTCTATTATACATGCCTATACAGTTAATAATTTTCAAGATAACTATTTCAGTCCTTGTATGCAGCAATGACCTTGACCTGTGGATGTATGACCTTGAATTATATATCAAAATAATTGTCTTATCAATACCTACAATTTTCTATTTATACATGCCTATACAAAAAGTTAATAGTTCTCAAGAAAATTAACAATTTAAGTCTTCTTAAGCAGCTATGACCTTGACCTTTGAACATATGACCATCAATCATATATCAAAATAATTATCATATCAATACCTACAATATTCTAATATACATGTCTATACAAAAAGTTGGTTTTCAAGATGTTTCAAATGTTAAAAGTTTGTGCACAACACATGGCAGACAACGGACGAAGATGGATAGCAATAGCTATTCTGAGCTTTCAGCTCAAGTGAGCTCAAAAATTTAGAAATCACAAGTATAACTATTGAACTGTTTAGAAAGGGCATTCAAAGAGTGATAACTTTTACTTGCAAGGCAAACCAATAACATTTTTTTATCTTATGTGCCAATGCTATGAATAAATTTCAAAGCTTCAAATCATTCCAGTTTTATGAGAAGAAGTAGTTTTTTTCATTCTATTTCTAATGGTCACTAAGACCTTGAATGCTGGTCATGGTTAACATGTTTCCTAACACTTGTACAGCATTATTCACTGATGCTAATATGAAGTTTCAAGCTTAAAAGCCTTTTAATTAATGAGATTAAGTTTTGAAAAGTTTTACTTCTTTAGGTCACTGTGACCTTGAATGTTGGTCAAGGGTTGCAAACTTTGCAATCTTGGAAGAGCTTTAAAATCTGAAGTTCAAGTTTCTATAAACACTGAATTCCCTAAGTGACAAAAGAATGTCTAAAGGAATTATAGTGCTTCTTCAGATCAGTCAATTCAAATGTGGGTCAAGGTCAACCAGTTTTGCAAGTTTGGTAGAGTTTCATCACCTGATGCTTTAAATAAAGTTTGAAGTTCCTAGGACATTTGAATCATGATAGGGTTTACAATTTAGGGTAACAAAAACAGTATTTGCATTTCTAACGGTGAAAATTGCTCATGTAAAATTCTGCTTTTAAATTATTTGTTACCACATGAAGGTAAATGATCTCATATTAAAAGAATATTGACAGCATGCAGGGTTAATGCTAGTTCCAAAATGTAGGAGTTAAAAAAAGTCAAACTCAAAATATAGATACAATTTATATGTTAAAGATTCAGCATTCATTTAAGAGACTTAAAGTACAAACATATTGCTCTCAAATTAGGAATATTTTTTCATACTTATGACAAAGATTTAATAAATTTTGCTTTGTTATACTAAGAATAAAACTTTTGAGGCAAATTAATCAAAGTAAAATTTCTTGAGCCATAAATGGTTAGCTATATTAGTGAAAAGCAGAAGCATTCCTGATGACAAGGTCAAAAGTATCTTCTTTTTTTCTTGGCTACACCATATGTATATTAACTGTCCAGTTACATAACCATTAAGTTAATCTCTACAAAATATACTTCTTGTAATAATGTTAAAAGAACAACTGTGATCACACATACTGTCATAATATACAGGTATGTGAACTTTACAAGTACTAGTAAAAATTGACATCAAAAGATATCTAAAATTAGCCTAATATCAGTGTGATAAGAACAGGAATGTATAAAAGTACATTATGTACATGTTACATAATGAATTAATATTTCTGAAGGAAGTGTTATAGTCAGTTTAAAAACTGCTATATATATTAAAACGTCATAGGAACCAAGTCAGTTTATATAGATCTTATTTTATATAAAATTGAATACATGATGAAGCTTATTCAGTAAATTAGTATCCCCTGCCAGTTAATTTTCCTGTGATATGCACACATTTTCAATGATCTACATATACTGGTATATATCTTTTGAAAGTTATATCCACATTTTGTATACTTCTGATAGTTTAGATTTCTTCCAGATTGAAAACTTCAATGGGTCATAACTCCATAAAAATTGGCATACAAACTTAAATTTAACTTATGCACATCTATTGTTCATGGTTTTGTAAACTTCTGATAATATTTATCAAAACGTAACAGGAACAAAGTTATTACATTAATATCTTTTTTTAAACCAAATAGAATTTAGCTGAAGCCAACTCAGTGATTCAGACAGTATCAGTAGATATTTTTTTTAATTTGCACTTAGTCCAGTAATATACAAATTTAATTCTGTTGGAACTTTTTATCAACTCCTGATTGTTTTGGAGATTTCACCCACTGGCAGACTATAAGCTTCAAAGAACTTGAACTTCAGGGGAAATAAGTAAACATACTAGGTTTATTTAATATGCACATCTTCTTTATTTTTGATGATTTGCACTAAGTTTCATAAAATGTTGAATGATAATTTTTGGAAAATTACTATAACAAAGGTCACATAATTAGAACAGTGAAAAACAGGTTTTGTACATGAAAAGGTGTATCGATGAAAAACAGTTTACCTACTTTCATATATCTATGTTCAAGGAGAACTTAAATTCCTATTGTCTTTAATAAAACAATAAATTTTGTCAATACTGATGCAATAAAGATGACTCTATTGTATAAGCTTGATTTACAATATGTGTACATTAAAATATATTTAAAATATCTCAAATGATAGGAAAAGCATGAAATAAAAAAATAGATCACAACCTTGACTCCAGATGTGAAGCTTTATTTAAAAGCCATAAAAAATACTTCATGTCATTATCTTGAATTATTATGTAATATGTATAGTAATTTCAAGTTTATTTCCTACATGAGTTCATACCCCTTACATTTAACCTGATGTACCAAATTGATGCAAAAAATGTTAAAAACTTAAATCTGCATTTAAGCATCTTTTAAAATAGTTGAAGACAAAGCAAAAATGTCAAACGCTAGGTCATGATCTTCAACTGGATTTATTCAAGTGAAGATATAACAAAAAAAAATTTAATCTTAAACCCCTAAAAATATTGGAAAAGACTTAAAAACTAAATTTGGGAAAATGTGCAAAAACAGATCTATAGGAATACTTTTTATTCTTACTAAGAATCTGAATATTAAAAAATAAAAATGGTGAAAGGTTAGTATCTCTGAATCTTGACAGTTTTAATAATTTACCATAGATTAATCAGCCTATAACACAAATGGAAATAACAGACATAATTATAAACTTGAAAAACAACAAAGTGTTTACAGAAGATGAAGTACTAAATAAATTTATGAAATGTCCCATACATATTATGATGCCAATATACATTTTTTTTTTAAGACTTATTTTTTGTGAAATTATATGTAGTGACTGGCACACCAGAATTATAAAACCCATGTATAAAAATAACGTGGAAGCCAACAACCCAGGGAACTATAGAGCAATAACCATTTGTTATGGGAAAAATATACTGGTATTCTTAATAAGAGATTTTGCTAATAATAATGATTAACTGACAATGACACAATCTAATTTTCCAACAACTGATAATATCTTTACTCTTTATTGTTTAATCAATCTGCTGTTAGTCAAGACTACAAAATTATTTTGTACGTTTGTTGATTTCTGTAAAGTTTTTCATTCAGTTGGGAGAGGTTGGCTTTGGATGAAACACAAAAAAATATTTGATAACTGCTGAATGTTTTAATTATTAGAAAAGATTTATGATTCAGGGGTTCAAATTATATTTCACAATGATAGGTCCAGGACATTTTGCCTTTATTTTTGATAGGTCCCAAATTAAGATAGGCAGGTTCCATATCAGCAGGTCAATGTGTGCCAAAATCAAATAAACTTCAAAGGAAGAGTATTCTGAAAATGTTTTAATACCCAAAGGTGGCAATTGTAAAAATTGTCCCAACAAAAAAAAAAAAAAAAAAACAAAAACAAAAAAAAAAAAAAACAAAAACAAAAACAGCAGGTCCATCGGACTTTTACATTTACAAGAATAGAATTCCTGGGTCCCCCGCCGGTCAAGCAGTATACTAGTATACTGTATATGAAATTGCAATATTTTCAAACATTCAGGGCTGTTCCAGAATTAAATGTGTGGGGAGGTTGGGAGGAACATTTTTTTTTCCCCACCACCCATTTTTTTTTTTCTATTTTTCCTGTCGCAAATATATCCAAAATACTACAATCTAAAATCAAACAAATACCTATTAACATATATAAGTTTATCTAAAATGTACGAGACAATATCACTGTACAGTTTTTGTTTAAAAATCATATTCAAGTTTCATACTCTGGTTTACATACTGTATAAAATCACATACCTTATTGCAGAGATATACATGTAAGAAAATGGTCAGAATAGTGGACAGGAAAAACACAAGATGATGCCTCATCATCTGTTGTCAATATCTGGTCAAGATTGTTCCCATGAAAATGAGTTGCCTGATTGTAGGCATGAAAGCACTTTCAAAGTCAATTTTTGATATAATGAAGTAATTATTGTGGTCAAAGTCCCATAACTCCAACAAAAGGTATCGACCAATGCTGATTTTCGAACTTGACCAAAGTATTAGTGGTATAAACATTTGGTATAAATTTAATGAAAATCCGTCAAAATTTGTAGGCATGAGAGCGCTTACAAGGTCACAAAGTCCCATAACTCCAACAAAAAGTATCGACCAATGCTGATTTTCGAACTTGACCAAGGTAATAGTGGTATAAACATTTGGTATAAATTTAATGAAAATCTGTCAAAATTTGTAGGCATGAGAGCGCTTACAAGGTCAATTTTTGGATAAAACAGAGTCATTATTGTGGTCAAAGTCCCATAACTCCAACAAAAAGGATCGACCAATGCTGATTTTCGAACTTGACCAAGGTAATAGTGGTATAAACATTTGGTATAAATTTAATGAAAATCCGTCAAAATTTGTAGGCATGAGAGCGCTTACAAAAAAGTGTGATGGACGGAAACACGGACGCACGAACAGACGGACGCCCAGCATTTCTATGTCCCAGCTCCGCATTGCGACAGGGGACAAAAATTCCAAGGGTCCCAAAGTAAAATCAAAAGATCCTGGATGTCGGACCTGGGGAATTTTGAATCCCTGTTACCAGAAATCAAATTTAATGAAAATTTGCTATGTACCATAGATGATATATGTTATTAAGGAATATCTTTTGATTACAATGGTAAATTTGTAAAAGCTTAAAAATGTCTGAATGAACAAACATCAAAAGTACTAACTTTCTGAGTTTAAAACGGATTAATAATCATTTATGGATTGACAAAAAGTGCAAAATAAACATAATGTTTCTTAGTACATTTAACCTTGTCCAGTTTCTATCGTGAGTCTATGATTTGATTTTCTGGGTTGTTTTAAATTTGGGTGATAGCTTACTAAATAACTTTCAAAACCAAAGTTAAACCTTCTGCTGAATTTAAAACATCATGTTCTCCAAAAAAACTGATCTTGGGTTTTTTTTTTTCCCCCTTTTTTTTTTTTTTTTTCCAAATAGCATTAGCAAACCATTTTATTTACTAAAGTACCTCATCCAATCCAAATATAACTCATTCCTGGTTTATATATTATGTAATAAACATGTATTTATTGCTGATTATGTGCATATGCATCTAATATACCAATACCACCTCCCAAGTGTATTTGAACAATTTATGATTGTAATGTAACTGTAAATAGACTGTTGCAAGGTAACAGAATTGCCAACTGATATTTTCATTTATACATTTATACCTTAATACATAAACAATTTTATTAACTTTAAACTTTATTTGCTTCTTTTTACAAAATATTGTTGTTTTTTTTTTATTTGAATAATTTTCTCATTATAATCCATGTTACATAATATCTTACTAAACATACCACAGTAGTGTCAATCTACAGCATAGTTGCAAGTATGTTGTGAAGATGGATACATGTATTTTTAGTCATTGTGCAAATTATTGTCAAGCATTCATTTTCTAAGACTAAATCCTAAAAATATCAACAGGCAAGTTAAATATTCCTTGTTTAGGGTGTGTGAAAAAATAAATAAATACTTCAATAAATGTAAAATTTAGCTTTTTTTACATTCATCACTCTGAAAAACTTCAGCTGAAGTATAAAACAAACTTGAACTTAAAAATCAGACAATTATTCTCTGATTTTATTGCTCATCATACATGTAATGTGTATATTTAAAAAGTGCTTTCAGTAAAGGAGAATGCATTAAGCAGTACATTAAGTTTTTACACACACACAAAAAAAAAAAAAACTGTTATAATAAATAAATAAATAATAAATTGACAAAAGATAAATTTTTTGCAAGATTGAATGTTCTGATGCCCCACCCCCTCCTTTTTTCATTTTGGATTGACATAAAATTCAACTATCCAAAATAATCAAAAGAACAAATTTTCAATGACAATCTTTTTTTAAAAAACACAAATTTTAGCCAGTGTTAAAGCTGCATTAATTTTTTCAATTTTCTGATTTTTTTCTTAATATTCTTAAAATATATATTTTTAAAAAAAAGATAATTTCTAATCATGATTCAAGAGATTTTCTAAAATTTTATTCCTAATAGCTGTTAATAAGCGGAATCCTCCAACATGTTGGTCACTTGTTTAACGACAATTACCGGTATTAAAAGCTTTGAGCATGCACACTGAAGTACGGGGACACGAATTAATCAAAGGGGAAACCTGACATAAATTGCATTAATTTTCTGTTACTAATATCCAAATGTATTCAAAGTGTTGTAATTTATCTCCTTAAAAAAATAGCAAACAGCAAATTTAATGAAATTTTGGGTTTAATTTATCATATTTCACTGTTTTGTAAGTTGTGTTTACACAACTTGGTTTTTTATGATGTAACCATGTTCTAAAATTAGACCCCACAGGTCTACATGTTGCTAGAAAATTACTGCTATTTCTATACATTTATTCAAGCTTTTATCGTTAAACCAAATGTAACATTGTTCATAATGCACCATTGTTCATTAAGAAAAAATTAAGTAAACCAGCACTGTTTTAATTTTTTCAAGGAAAACTTAATGCAGCTTTTACCCTTAACAAATGAGCACTACTTTTATCCATACCGTTATAGGCCTTGTAAGGTGTCATCACTGAGGTCTTCTATCACAATAATAGTACCCAAGTTTAAAATATCAGAATGGCACATTCTTGAAGAAGACAATATTACCATTTTATCAATATAAAACAAAAATTCTGGATAAACTGATATGATTTTTAAAAACTACCTTCCCCCTTCCAGATTGGGAAAATTTGGACCCCTTTTATGTCTCACATTACGCTCAGAATTTTGAAATTCGTTGCAAAGATTTCATATAGTGACAATATCTAACTTTTTTTGTCTGTCAGAACAGTTTTGGACAACTGGATTTAACTTAAACTATTTGATTGTGTGTCACTGTTGCCTTTTGGGGAATTTTAGTCGTCAAATTGGGAAATTTTAATTTTATTTTTCAAGTGGAAACTACCTTTATTTGGCAGTAATTTTAGGCAAACAAAACCACTGTATTTGACAAATTTTGTAATTGAAATTAGTTAAATTTTACTCTTAGTCCAACAGATAGTTTTTACACCATGAAGTTATAATACAATAAAAAAAATGACGAAAAGATACACAACTGACGAGAATAGGTAAAAATGCATATTCTCTTTGATCATGTCACCTATTTTGATGCAGTCTTGCAAAAGCTGTCTACAATTTCTGCATGAATGAAAATAAATAATACAGCCCTCATCCATGTTTACATAAATAACATGATATATCTAACATTACAAGCAGCGACATTTAAAACAGATATTAAATCATAATGTCACTGTTTCAAATTGGGTAAAACTGAGTGATAATTAAAAAAAAAAATAAATAAATAAATAGGTCAAATATTCAGTCAGTCGCCATATAATATTCGTCAAACATGACGTGAACAGTGTCATTTGTTTTCTTCACTGAAAAGTGAAAGTTGTTAAAATTAGTCTTAAGATCCACTATTATCGGAATTTTATGAGGGGGGTGATATCACTTTTCTAGAGGTGTGATTTCACTCGAGCTGATATAGACTTGTGTAAATTCGAGAGTTATCACACATACAATAATAGTGATATTATTGATAAACATATCATATTTAATATGACCATTTTGATATCACACCCTTCATCAGCCCGAGAGTCCTGATATCAGCCAGAGGGCCGAAGGCCCGAGGGCTGATATCAGACTCGAGGGCTGATGAAGAGTGTGATATTAAAATGGTCATATCATAAACTTTTTATCATATGTTTCCTTTGAAGTAAAATTAACAATTGGTAATAATTAAATTTTTAAGCAGTCCAGCAGGTTTTATTTTTTTATATCTATCGTGATCTCATAGATAATTTTTTACCCCATACGTCATCTGTCAATGTTACCCTAAGCAACCGCTGACGTCGATCTTCCAACAACTTGATTAGTCAGTCAGTCACCATATTCATCCAACATGGCGTGGACAGAGGCATTTGTTTTCTTTATTAAAAAGGGAAGGTTGTTAAAATTAGTTTTAAGATCTGCAGTCATAAATCATGATCGTGATGACAACAGGGAATCTGAGTTTATTGATGACAGTGATGACAACATATTATTAATTGATATTTTTGTACAGGTGAACAGTTCAGCTTCGAACTGATGTCTCATTTTTGTCCTGACATACTTGTCTCAGCTTGAAGCCAGCATTGTTTATATTTTCAAGTGCAGTTGTGCACAATCAGTGTAAACTAGTTGTACCTCTCCGATGTGTTTGTATGTTTGCAAATTCCGAAACTCTGTTTAAAATTAATTTAAATACAACTGATACATGAATGTATTGCACACATGCTCATCGTGTTAACCATACACAGTCAGTATCAAGCTGAACCGACATTAAAAATCCGCCATTATCGGAATTTTATGAGAGGTGTGACATCACTTTTCTAGGGGAGTGATATCACTTTTCTAGGAGTGTGATATCACTCGAGCTGATATAGACTTGTGTAAATTCGAGTTATCACACAAACAAAAATAGTGATATTATTAATAAACATATGATAATTAGAGATTATTATATGACCATTTTGATATCACACCCTTTATCAGCACGAGAGTCCTGATGAAGAGTGTGATATCAAAATGGTCATATCATAAACTTTTTATCATATGTTTGCTTTGAAGTAAAATTAACTATTGATAATAATTAAATTTTTAAGCAGTCAGCAGGTTTTATTTTTTATCTATCATGATCGCATGGATAATTTTTTACCGCATACGTCATACGTCAATGTTACCCTAAGCAACCGCTGACGTCGATCTTCCAACAACTAGGTCAGTCAGTCAGTCGCCATATTCGTCCAACATGACGTGGACAGAGGCATTTGTTTTCTTCATTAAAAAGTGAAGGTTGTTAAAATTATTTTTAAGATCTGCAGTCATGCAGTCATTAATCATGATCGTGATAACAACAGGGAATCTGAGTTTTTGAACCGGCAGGTGCATCATATTTTGGATATGTTACACTGATGACAGGGAAACGTCACCGCACAAGTACAGGAACGAATTGGCTACTAGCTGGAATGATTTAATTTTTGGCTTCTGTAAGTTTATTAATTGATGAAAGTGATTATTAAACAACATATTATTAATTGATATTTTGTACGGGTGAACAGTTCCGCTTCGAACTGATGTCTCATTTTTGTCTTGACATACTTGTCTCAGCTTGAAGCCAACATCGTTTATATTTTCAAGTGCCGTCGTGCACAGTGTAAACTAGTTGTACCTCTCCGATGTGTTTGTATGCTTGCAAATTCCGAAACTGTTTAAAATTAACTTAAATACAACTGATACATGAATGAACTGCACACATGCTCGTCGTGTTAACCATAAACAGTCAGTATCAAGCTGAAGCGACACTAAAAATCCGCCATTATCGGAATTTTATGAGGGGTGTGATATCACTTTTCTAGGGGTGTGATATCACTTTCTAGGGGTGTGATATCACTCGGGCTGATTGTGTAAATTCGAGTTATCACACATACAAAAATAGTGATATTTTTAGTAAACATATGATAAATGTTAAATAGCCTATAACGATATATTAAAAAATAGGCCTATCGGTCAAGCAGAAAAAAATGCAGCTATGTAAACAAACCCGAATGCCAAGAAAATCCAACATAGTTCTCTTCTCCTCTGCTCCTGGACCAATATGGCGTTCTGAAAAGTTGTCATGTCTTGGATAGAGCTTATCTAACACAGTCGTGCTCTGGTAAAACACTTGAGAACGATAAATCCGAGAAACGCCATTTCCTCTGCTGTCAAGTTTTGGTCGGAGTTGAAACAAAACACTCCGCAGATTGTTATTTGTGGAAGTAAAGCAGTAACCTGCTTTCAACATCTTCGTATTGTTAACTTCCTTCTCTTTCAGCTTTCCCTTGTTAAATAAGCGTGAAAGAAAACTGCACTGACTGTGATCAACACAGCTGAATATTTGTGTGAAGGTCGCTCTCTGCTGATACCACATCGTATTTCAACCAATCAAATTATCCGTTCGTGACACTACCCACAATTTGTTCCAAGGATGGTCATTAGTGCCATCTATGGAAAACTCATTAATATTCATGAAATGGAATCGAATGGGAGAGAAATGTTAATTTCGAGAGGCGTTATTGTATTTCACTTTAATGTTGAACTATACATCAATATCTTAAGTAAATATTAAATTTTACAGTTTCACAGTACTTTTTCATTACCATTTCAACATTATTTTTGAAATTCCTTGCTTTAGAAATTACACCCGAGTTTGAATTTTTAATCCCTTCGTTTTTCAACTTGTAATAACAAATCTTTCAATGAACTGTAATGATCTTTGTAGTAATTTTAAAAGTCTCTTCGTACATTCAAGTCATTTGATAGAGACGGCAGGAAGTTTAAGTGAATCATATTAATAACGGTGGAAGATTTGCAATTTACATGCAAAATATACATAAAGCTCCGGATTTAATCTACTAATTTAATTTTCTCCCTGCTGAATGATCATTTTAAGCAAATCTCTGACGTGATAAATCTGTGCAACAAAATACACGCCGCCGTAAATTGACCTTCTGATAAAAAATTATGATGAGTTCGAATAATGAAATAGAAAAAAAAAAGTATATTTTTGACGGAAATATCATATTTCGACCATCTACTGCGACAAAGCCTTAATAAGTAATACAAACTCCCGGTTCAGCTGATAAAGCTTCTAACAACATTATTTTCGTTTGTAAGAAATTCTATGTTGATTGATCAACAAACTATTAGTTTTTGATAGACAACATACTAGTATTTGTTGTGTTTGGCAATATAATTTTTCAACCGTTGAAACACTCGGTATATCAACTGGCACCAACTGTGCACCTACGTTGCTTGCTGATTTGTTTCTTTATTCATATGAATCAGAATTTTTAAAGAACCTTGTCAAATCTGGAGAAAAGACTGTCGCTAAATCCTTCAACTACACATACAGATACTAGCTAGTATATAGATGTCGTTCTATCTCTAAATAATCCTAAATTTTGAGAATATGTGAATGCTATCTATCCATGTGAGCTTGAAATAAAAGGCACGACAGATTCTTCATGTTCTGCTTCATATTTAGACTTATACCTCAATTATGACTCTCACGAAAGGTTACATCTGAAGCTATACAACAAACGAGATGACTTCAATTTTTCTAATGTCAACTGTCCGTTTCTTTGCAGCAATATCCCTGCTTCTTCCTGCGTATGGTGTATATGTTTCACAGTTAATATGGGGACTTTCTACAACGAAGCAAACTGCTTACAATTAAATTGTTGAGCAAGAATATTGCAAACCTAGGCTAATCAAGGCCCTTAAAAAAGTTTTATGGCCGTCATCACAATATTGTTGATAAGTATGTAGTCACTGTATCCAATCTTATACTGGATATATTTGACTTACCATAGTTCTTTGTTCTTTTCATTTTCAAAATTGACTTGCACGTGACGGGTGTAGCTAGCTAGACAGGATGTGCTTACCCTTCCGGAGCACCCAGCCTCACTTCCTTGATGGAAGTTCACGTGTATAACTAATATTGTCAGCTTTCAAAGTTTTTTTTTTTTTTTTTTTTTTTTTTTTTTTTTTTTTTTTTTTTTTTTTTTTGTGTTTTGGACAAGGACTGGTATGTTTGTTTTATTTTTATTACATGGATAGCCGTCCAAGTAGCCTAGCTTTTATTTAGACGGTCACTTAGGAATGTACACTGACATAAAAGATGTGTATCAGTAAGCTAAAGCAGGCTTATATTGGGTTGAAAATTTGAAATTTATACTAGTCACAACCTAAAAATAGTATGAAACCGTCGGAAAAGTTTGGTAAAGCATTATGTACATTATGTGTTAATATATTTTTTGAATATTGTAATGTTGATTAGTGGCAAAGAGCGATAGGTCTTTGATTCGACTCCTGACCGGGACATATACAAGACCTTACTGCTTCCTCGACTGGCGCGGTTTAGTATTATCACTGGGTCGGTGAACTGCACCTTAACATAAAGTCTCCTTGATTTAATAAACCCCCTGTGATAACAGCTAAATAGCTGAAAACTTGCTAATTAATTCGACATTAAATGACATTGCGACCAACCAATAATACCGATACGATGTAAATTTCCACATCACAAGTTTTCAAGGCAATTCTTTGTTGTTATTTTCCTTTTAAGGTTGGCGTAACAAGACCTTATTGCATTTATGTGCAGTATGTTTGTGGTAGATAAACATCATCAAAGGTCCGCCCAATTTCTCCTTCAAATTTGGTGACAATCTGAATTGTATTTTGAGACTTTTGTTGTAAATTAGATGAGTAGGTATCGTTATTCGTTAATTCGTAACCACACCAAAAGGTGCTATTTGATAATTCAATTCCAGTGTCCGTCTTAAACCGTGAGTTTTAGTTTTATAACTAGTGGTCACAATATGGCTTTTCTTGTAATGTTGGCTTTTCTTTCTTTCTTTTCTTTTCTTTTTTTAGTTGATTGCATTTGCTATTTGCTATCAAGGCCAGATTTTTTCAACAATGTGATGTTGCTTTGTATACAAGAAAGTTTTAACAAAGATTATTCTAATCACGGCCATTAGTTTGAATTAAATTTCGGAAAAAGGTTATACATATTCCGCGACGCTGTATATTTGACTGATATCAAACTTCAGAACATCTATTTGTATAAGCCAAAACTTCTTTAAATTGCTAATACGTCCGTAGAGTATTGGACCTGGTAGACGATTCGCCCCATTATATGACTTACTCCGCTTCCGATTTCATAGGATTGCAAAAACATAAGAGTTGAGAAGCTTGAAGCTCATTGAATACTTATGTCATATATATAATATTTTCTGAATATAATATTTTAAAAGAAAATATGATATGACGCTTAATGCCATTGAATTATATAGTATTCGCGACGGTTTGATGGCTTTTAGATGCCAAGACTAGATTTGTAGCCGAACGTTATTTCAGATCAGGCATACTCAACTAAAATGGACAGACGAAACTATTCATTCGTCTCATCAACTATAGTCGCTTGTTTCTGTAACACGTTTTTAAAGAATGTGTTATACTAATTCTACGTAGTCTGTCTTTTATGTTCGTAAGGTTTGTTGCTGTACATAAGTTCTTATAAGGTATTATCAGGGACATTTAAAACAAGAAGCCCAAAATGGCCCTAATTTGCTCACCTGAGTTTAAATGTAACTGGTATGTCTTTATAATACCTGATAAGTCATAACATCTTGCCTTAGTAGAAGTGATTTCAGAGAACAATATTTTTATTGTTTTGGTGTAGGTCACTGTGACCTACTTTTGGTAGCCATAGCAAACAGAAACACAAATGTGAATGGCAATGGTCTATAGATGATATTGACTAATATGAATGAAATGTGACCAGTAGTGTCTGAGAAGAAGTCTTTTGATGGATGAATGGATGGATGGCAGGGTACCTATTCATAACAAAAGCTCACATGAGCAATTTTCAAATCCGGACTTAAGACTTTACAGATTTGACACGTTAATAAAAATATTTTTTAAAAATTGTAAAATTCAGCTGCAAATTATTTTTAAAAAAAAATGTTCAATTAGTTTTAATTATGTCACATAATAGTGATTCTCTTCCATCAGCCCTTCGGCTGTCTCGGGTTAACTAGTGCAGTTAATTCACTGACCAGACATGTGATCCAGTGTGTATTCAAGCAATAAAAACTCATGCTGCATACGGGTACTATACCCACTTGCCTATAAATACGGTGCTCAATCCCATGGCGTGCTTTTTTTGTTTCACAGGCACGTGGTGTGTGCATCTGTTAGAACAGATAACTTTGTGATTTATTATTATTATTTTCAGCGCTGTCAAAGTAATACCTATATATTTTAAAATATGCGCTCTAAAGCTGTTGCGGTGTCTCGTTAAAACAGAAAAAAAATCTACAACCAGTAGTACTATTTCACGAAGTGAAAATGCGGCTAGTGCTCAGACACGCCCTAGACAGATTATTTCTTCAGGTGAATACGACAATGATCATGATGATAGTATTTCTATCCATCCTTCCGAGTCGGAAACGGCCGATTGTGATTTTAATATTGATAAATTATTTGAAGTCGAAACTCTTAGCAAATGCCGGTGACGATGTCCCGGAAGTCGATCTTCAGAGAGGAGCTGCGTCAGCGCCCTTTATAAACAATAGTAAACATGTGCTTGACTCTGACGATGTCAGTAGACCTATTAAGAAATTGAAATCAGTAATTGTGAATAAAGTTAATAAACCCGTTAAAAAGGTGGGTGAATATGACCACTCTGTTACAAAACGTCTAGGCAATATTCAAGTATCAAGTTTTTGAAAATTATATTAAAATTTCGACCGCTGGTCGTAATAAGTTTGATTTTATGATATGCATACTATTACAAATCCTTCTCTTACTCAAAATCTTGAACAAAATTTTCGGCCAGAATCTATTAGGAGGGTTTTTATTGATGAATGCAATACCATTCCGTCGAAGACGGTTGATATTCCAGAGGAAGCCGATGGCTATAATGAGTTGGATAATTTGAACGTAACCCAATACTTGGATGAAAGTGGGGTAGCAAGTTTGGCGGACGAAGATTATCTGCAATTTTTCCTTTGTCGGAAACCTTAAATGACTCTAATCAAGATATTTTTGACATGCCTGATATTTTTGGCGACGATAAATTTGGTCCAGATATAAACTCTAATTTTGCAAATTTTATCAACAAAGTATGTAATAAATCCTCTGATGTTTCTAAGATACACATGTCATTGCAAAGTATTCCATTCCTGGCAATTGTATGGATTTGTTGCACCAAAATGTAACCGTGAAATATGGAACAAACTGCCTAAGCAGTCTCAGTCAAAGGATTCTCTAATACAAGAATCTCAAAAAGTATTGGCCTCTGACATATCTGTAGGAGCCAAAATAACAGAATTTAAGCTCTCTCCCTATTTTTAAAGAAGGCTTGCGCCCTTTGTGTTGTTATGCACTAAGTTTACTTGGAAATGTTTTCCAGCAACTTTCAGTAAAACGAAGATTTTTTATGAGGCCATCTTTGCCAAGTCTCATAGTGCTCTTTGTAGTAAGGATGTTCCTATAACATCCAAGTTATTCGGTGATGATCTCACCAAGAGAGTCAAGGAATTATCAGATGCAAACCAAATGTTTAGCACCCATGGCTATAGGGGAAGAAATAGGTTTAATAACTTCTCCCAGAGGCATTTTTTACGCCATACTCACAATCAATACCAGCAGAGGCAGTACCCATCGAGAAGGGGTCGTTCATGAGGCAATCTGGGCTTTGGCAATTTGGGTTAGAAACCCACTCAGACTTCTCAGACCCGGGACGAGTAGATCAGGTAAGTTGTCCCTCTGGTAGATTAAAGTTTCATGTAGATTATTGGAAATGATAAGTGGGTGTTGGATTCAGTTCAAGGACTTAAAATAGATTTTGACTCTACACTAGAGCAAGAAAAACTTCCTGGTGAAATTCCATTCACTAATGATGAAACGCAATTAAAAGATATTGAAATTGAGGACTTAATTCTAAAGGTGCAATTGAGGAATGTTTTTACGAAAAGGAACAGTTTGTTTCTAACATTTTCTTAGTAAAGAAAAAGAATGGAAAGTTAAGACCAGTTTTAAATCTGAAAAAAAAATTAATGAATTTGTCTCCCAACATAGTTTTAAACAAGAGATCTTAGACGTAATTCTTTTAAATATAAACAAAGGTGATTATTTTTGCTCAATTGACTTGAAAGATGCTTATTTCAATATTCCTATTCACAAGAGTCATAGAAAATTTCTTCGCTTTTATTGGAGAAACAAACTTTGGCAATTTACATCACTAGTGTTTGGAATTTATTCTGCACCTCACGATATCACAAAGGTCCTAAAACCCATTTTTGCTCAGGTGCGTAGTCTTGGAATCCCTGCATTTTACTCATAGATGATTCTCTCATAACAGCATCTTCTTTTGATGCTTGTATGAAAGACTATTGTTTTAAAAGATGTTTTTTTTTTCAAAAATGTGATTTTGTGATAAATGAGGAAAAATCGTTTTTCTCCATATCAAGAAATTATTCATTTAGGATATATTATAAACTCAAATAGTTTCATAGTCTCTTTGACAAAACAGAAAATCGAAAATATTATATCCATGGCAACTTTGATTTTATCAAATCATTCTTTTTCCATAAGAACTGTCTCAAAAATGTTGGGTTTGATAACTTCATCATTAAGGGCTGTCAGGAATGGAGCTCTATTTTATAGTCACTGAACATGAAAAAAAAAACAAGCCCTACATTCAGGTCTAGAATATGATGTTTTTTTTCACTTTATCACAAAGTTCTCTATCTGAAATAGAGTGGTGACAGCAAAATGTGAGAAAGTTTAATGGTAAATCAATTAAACAGTCACCACCAGTCATACATTTAGACAGACGCCTCATTTATTGGTTGGGGGCAAAATGTGGTAACCAAAACACCCAAGTTCGTTGGTCAGACACTGAAGTTTCCAATAATAAAATAAACTATCTTGAGTTGAAAGCAGTTTACTTTGCACTTTGCAGCTTATGCGGGCACCAATTTAATATTCATATTGGTTAATTAACAGATAACATGACGGTTGTTTATTATATCAATAAACAGGGTGGTACGATACCTTATTTAAATGAATTAACGAAAAAGATATGGTTTTGGTGCATTGAAAAAGATATCCATTTGTCAGCCACTCATGTTGCTGGAAAAATTAATACATCAGCTGATTTCTTGTCGAGAAATTTTTCATCTTCTGGCGAATGGTCTTTAGACCTATATATGTTTAAAAGGATTTGCTTTCAATATTTTACACCAGATGTTGACTTATTTGCCAGTAGGTTAAACTATAAAATAGACAAGTATGTTTCTTGGCTTCCTGATCCCAACGCTTTTCTGAGCAATGCATTTACAATTGATTGGGGAAGATTTTCACCATATATTTTTCCACCTTTCAGATTGGTAAACAGAGTTTTACAAAAGGTCAGAGAAGACGAGGTAAAACGTGTAATTTTAATAGTAGCCTTGTGGAGAAACCAGATTTGGTTTCCTATTCTTCTGGATATGTTAGTGGATGTTCCAGTCAGATTGCCAACAAGAAAATGTTTGTTACTATCTCCAACAAACCAACCCCATCTCATGGGGAAAAAATTAAAAATGATCGCCTGTCATGTATCAGGAGACATTTACATTTGCAGGGATTTTCAGAAACATCTGCAAAAGTTTTCTTGTCATAATGGAGACACTCCACAAACGAACAATACAGTTTGGCTTGGCAAAAATGGGTATCTTGGTGTAATCAACACAAAATTAATACCTTTACACCTTCTGAAGCGCAAGTACTGAATTATCTTTCAAATTTGCTGGATGATAATAAATCATATAGTGTTGTAAACACACACAAAAGTACCATGGTCCAAACTTTAGCTTCTTTAGGAAACTCAAGTCTGATAAATAATCCAATTTTAAGAAGGTTTATGAGAGGCGTTTTTAATTTCAAATCACCAAAACCAAGATATTCATTTACCTGGGATGCTTCCATTTTATTGAAACATTTAGAAAAATTACATCCCTTACATAAGCTGGATCTGGCTACATTGTCCAGAAAGTTGGTTTTCTAGCCTTAACTACTGCTCAAAGAGCACAAACTATTGTGGGTCTTAATTTAGATTTCTTGCATGATTTTGGTAACAAAGTAGTGTTCCAAATTCCGGATTTAATTAAGTCTTCTCGACCTTCTTTTCCTTTTCATACTGTTGTGTTACATGCATATAATGCTGTAAAACTCTGTGTGGTGAAAACTCTCAGAACGTACATCAAAGTTACATCTAAAATTAGGAAAAATAAGCAATAAATTATATCATTCAAAACGGGTAATGCTGTAGGCACTTCTACATTATCTAGATGGATAAAACAGGTGATGTATGATGCTGGGATCAATATAAACACCTTTAAACTATACTCTATAACAGGTGCATCTTCATCAGCTGCCCTTGCAGAAGGTGTATCTGTCAAAGACATACTGACTACAGCAAATCGGGCCTCTGCTAAAACTTTTATATTTCAAGGTTTTAGCTATATCTACATATCAGTATCACATGTATTTAAAAAAAACAAAAAAAAAACTAAAAAGTAAAAATTCATAAGATCTCTTCCATGCACCATTGTAAGTCATAAAATTCAGGAAAAAAAGAAAGGAAAAAAATGGCCTTGGGTTGCTAGAATTGAAGATGAAAAGGTCGAAAAAAAAGCGACTTGTATTTTACAGAATTTCATGAAAATTGTCAACATATGTTTCTTCACATAAGAAAATGATGTTTGGAAAAAGAATTCACCAAAATTTATTCATTATTGTAAATTTTTGGTAAAAAAAGTACTATTTACAATGTATAAAAAAACCCGCAAAAACGCGTAACCTAATTTTTCACAAAAATTATTGAAATTCACAAACTTGGTATATAAGATGCCTTAGATTCCAAATATTACATAAGATTTTACCTAAGTGAAGTGGTTTTGGAGAAGAAGATATTTTTAGGTTTTCAACTATGTAGATCAATGTGACCTACATTTGGTAGCTATTGCAACCAAAAACAAAAATCTGAAAGGCAATGTTCTATAGATGCTTTTGACCAAGTTTGAACAAAATGTGACCAGAAGTTTCTGAGAAGAAGTTTGAAGCAATTGTTGACGGACGGACGGATGATGCACGACGGAGGGTCTGCCTCAATGGATACCAATAGCTCACTAGAGCACTTTATGCTCAGGTGAGCTAAAGAGCGAATAATACGCTTGTATAATATGAGCAAAATAATTCATTTTTAAAAATTATTTATGGTACATTAATTTATTAAAACTACATTTATTCGAAATGTTTTCTTCGAGCAATTTCACTACACACGAATGATTTCTATCTTTCAATACCAGGCATATATATATATATATATATATATATATATATATATATATATATATATATATATATATATATATATATATGACCTTATCAAGATTTTAATCTTCCATATTTACATGATTGTATAATATCTTTTGCTTGTCAACGAAATGACATCAATGGATATTTTGATTGAAACTGTTAAACTTTGAAATTCATGCATTTATGACTTGGCATGAAAACAAGGAAGTAAATAAATTCTTTATAATGCTTCTTTAATGTAAGTTTTTCACCGACTTGTACATAAAAAGACCGGTTAGCTATAGGACCAACTATGTACCGTTCTATTGGCGTATTGCAACCTATATTCTTGCCAGAAAACTCAAATATTTGATATAAATTCTTATTTGAAATAACTCCTCAAAAGTAAATGAGTCCTCTATGGGCTTAAATCTACGAAAAGACCGATAAGCTTTTACTTTGGAATCAGCATTAATTGGTCTCGCCAAAAAGGCCGATATATAACATTTAATAGATGAACATGTAGTCAACGGCGCTGTGGTCGGCCATGGTTGTCATTTTCCCAGATGTTTGGTTAAAGTTGTTTATAAATATAATTAATTGATCTAAGACCATAAGTTATGATCAATAGAAACTTGAAATATAAATACAACAAGTTTCAAAACGAAATGTTTATATTGAATTCAAAATAAAATACACATGATGGAATTAGTTTGCTTTGAACTTAGGCAAATAAAACGTTTTGGTTTGGGAATTAAGCATAAAAAGCACAAATACATAAGCTTTCTAAAAGTATAAGTCATAAAAAGAAATACTTGAAATGAAAATGTTACAAGATTCGAAACGAAATAATGTAACTGGTTTACTGTTACCTCCAGTCATTATACAAATTTAAGTAATACTCCATATAAGGATATACGATTTCACTATTATTTGTGACATATTAGGCGAAAAAACTTATGAACCTGACCTGGCATTATTTCTTAAATATACTATTTAAAAATCAAGATATGAGTTGCTGAGTTGCTAAGTTGACGTGAAAACAAGGAAGTTATTGAACTGTTTGAATGCCTCTTAGATATAAATAAGTTTCCCTTAATTTAAACATACATAAGACCGTTTAGTTTTCTATTGACGTATAACAACATATTTTCTTGCAAAATATTTTATGAAATTCGTTTGTAACGCGTCATAATGCAATTTTTTAATTTTATCGTGAAATACCTTTTAAAAATGCATTATTGTCGTTGTCATTAATGATTAAAATGAATTTAATGCCTCTGTCATATACCATTTTGAATTTAACTTTAAAAATGCATAAAAATTCTTATATACCTATTTTGAATATATTTTACGATTAAATTCAAAAGTGGTATATGTCACTTCTTTAATGTAAATAAATCTTTTCACTGATTAAACATACATAATAAGACCGATTAGTTTCAGTACACAACATTTTAGTTTCTAATGGAGTAGTGTAACCTTTATTTTTGTATTTTTAAGGATATATGTTTGTTAATAAATAATAGATTATATATATTTGGGTTTTTTTAAAAAGATATTAAAAGTTTGCCTGTGACAAGTCCAAAATTCACTGCTTTAATTTTTTATTTCCAATTGTTTTCAAAGTTGGCTTGTAAAGCGATGATGGATATATAGAGTCTTTAATATACACGTGTTTTTTATTGGCTTGAACAAAATACCGATAAACTATTAATCACTTCTTTGTTCTTTACGCCAAATTCGCAAACAAGAGATTTTTGTAATCATTTACTTTTAAGCCGAGAAGTTATTATATTTTTATCATTTAAAGTCTGCAAATTGCTAACTTTTTTTTTTTTTTTTTAAAAGTGTCACGAAAACAAAATGAATAAATATTGTTTTCGCTCAAGGCGTCGTGCTAATCATCAGAGGTCAAGGTCAGATCTCACTGCCGCGTTCAGTAAATTACTTGAAAAACTTAATGGGTCAAGCTAGGACTGAAAGGTCAAAGGACGACAAGACAAACTCAATATGTAACAAGTATTTCAAAATTACAGATAGTTACGGCGAGATTAATCTTACGTCTCAACTGGACCACGGGCAATAGACCGTATTCACGAACGTTTGAAAAGTTGTGGGTGTCTAAAGAGTGTTTAATTGACAGTAAAAAAAACGGAATGAGACTAGGTGGCATTTTTAAAAAAGAACAACAAGTAGCTACTTCAGATAACAAAGGTAAAGAACAATACCTTTCTGTGCAATAGCAGAATTTACATAAAAGCTCGAAGCTCGAAGTATATCTAAGATAAATATGTTATGACTGGTTAAATGGTTGGAGCCCTGCAAAAACACTTCAACCAAACCGCCAGATATCTTCTTTAGCATCTTATATATTCTGGGAAAACGAATTGATACATTTTAAAGATACTTGTTAGTTTTCGATGGTAATGTTTTGGACCGCCCTGGTAGGTAAAAGTTTCTATAGCAAAGGACTTTATGACTTATTAAGTTTCCTATATATAATACCTCAAAGTTTTCATTTACAACTTAATCATTTCCTTGCCGCAGTTTCACAATCGTTCCTAAACCAAGAGTTTCCTTCACTTAAATTTAGTAAATTTCGGCAACTTGTTTTGGAACTATGAATGAACATTTGCCACAAAACTTAATTCGGATGATATCAGCTTGAAGTGACCTTCAAAATGACACCTAAATTCCTGTATATCGGAACAATGAAATAATTACAACTTCAAATGTGCTAGATTTAACTTAAAGCTGCATTAAGTTTTCAAAAGAAAAAAAAACGGTGCTAATCTAATCAATGATGTTTCTAATGAACAATGTTACATTTGGTTCAACGATAAAACCTCGAATAAATACAGAAATTACAGTAATTACCCAGTGAGATGCAGCATTTGGGATCTAATATTAGAACATGGTTACTTCATCAAAACCCTGGTCATTTAACCACAATTTTAAAAACGGTGAAATACGATAAATTAAACACAAAACTTCGTTGAATTTGTCATTTGTGACTTAATAAGGGATACATAACACCATTTCAAATACATCTGGATATTAATTAAGGACAATTAATGCAATTTGTCATGTTTCACCTTCGATTCATGGGTGTTTCCGTACATCCTTGCGCATGCTCCAAGCTTATAATTAACCATTGACCAATCGGTCAAAGGATTCCTTTAAATAAAGCTAAAAGAAATGAAATTTTAGAAAATGAATCTCACGGATCGTGGTTAGAGGATATCTATGTTTTAAAAAATATATTTTTAGAAAATCAGAAAATTGAAAAACTTAATGCAGCTTTAAAGAAACTCTTAGTTGAGAAATGATTGTGAAACTGGGACCTAAACAATAACTTTGTTTCATACATTTACTCAGCATAATAAAAAGTGTAATGTAAAACAATTAGGTTTTATCAAAATTTTATTTAATTTGCATTCATACATCTGTTTGATTGTCTATGTAATTTCACAAAATAGGAAATTTTCACTGCCGCTTGTTTCCACTTAATCACCTTGTACCAAATTGTTCAAAAGTTTAGGCGGAGTGAACTTGTGTTTTAGATAATCGTAAAAATAGAAAAAAGTTACATAAAATAACGAAGTTTTCATTAAAAGTCCTTATATGTAATTTTTTAACATTTTCATATTTTGACTCATGTACTTAATTTTTATCAGTTGTTTACGGTGCTGGACAACAGAGTTTACGAAATACTTGCACTGGTGTATTTGTTTTAAGGTACATTTTGTAGAAAAAATACGAATTCCCATCCAATTAATAAATTACAAATCAATAAAACAAATGAAGATCTGCTTGTCTGTCAAATCATAACAGTGACTGGAAGAACACAAAAAGCAACTTCCTTAAGAGACAGTAAGCACGTGGATATAAACATATAAATACACTGTTACATAGATTACTACAAACACGTGTTTTATCAATGCACCATGACTAGTGTTCCACTCAAATAAATATGGTAAGCGTTGACCATAGCTTTCATTGCCAAACATAAAATTAAATTAAAGCAAAAAACATATCAAAATATACAACACAGACACAAAACGGGACAAAAATGACACAAAACACAATGTCATAATCACAAAACGGAACCAAAAATGACACAAAACACAATGTCACTTTTACGAAACGGGACAATAAAATTACTCAAAACACAATGTCACAATCACAAAACGGGACAAATAATTATACAAAACACATATCACAATCACAAAACGGGACAAAAATGACACAAAACACAATATCACCTTCACAAAACGGGACAATAAACTCAAAACACAATGTCAAAATCACAAAACAAAATAAAAAACAACACAACATAAAAGCAAAACAATATTGTAGAGGGTCATCATAACATATCCTACGGTTTGTTGACATGAAATTCTTGTAACAGAGGAAATCTTTATAGTAATCATTTTCTAGAAGAATAAGTAGGAAATCGGATAGTTACAAATCTAGAATATAGAAAAAATATGTATTCTAACCCCATTTCATCAAATCACAACAAACAAAACAAACACAACTTTATACAGACAATCGTTACACGATATTATCACAAACCCTAGCATATGTCCATTTCACAAAGGGTGTGTTCAGCATGTCAACTCGACTCACAATGTTTTACATAGGAGTTTTTCCTCAAAATGCAAGCCAAAACACGGATCAATGCAGAAAAGCTTGCGAAAAAGTATTTATTAATGTTGCTTCATAACATAATTTAGCCGGCAAATTGTGGGTTATTGAATGGACCGTTTGGATTGAATCCAGGACCTGGTAAGCCTCCAGCTGGTCTCCCGGGACCGAATTGGTTTGGACCTGGTCCGGGTCTGTTGAAATTTGGATTTCCTTGATTTGGGAATCCTTGATTGAATGTTGGACCATTAAAATTTGGATTAAATCCACCATTTATGTTAGTGTTGCTGTTAAATGGGTTGTTGGATGATGACTGCATAATGGGGTTGTACCAGTTGTTTCTGTCGGAGAGGGCAATTGTACAGCAGGCAATAGGTGCTCCAGCATTTCCGGTTTGAAGACTCATTGCATTCTGTCCTCTTCCAAGATCATCACGTCCTTCTTTTAACTACAAATAAATATGAAATATAGATTTAAAAAAAAAAGACCAGAAACTTTTTTTGTGCAGACAATATACAAAGTTGAATAAAGATCTTAAATACACCATAGCAATGAACTTCAAATAATACTAATAAATATTGACAAATGTCCAAAGATGATGTGGTTCAACAGGTCTTATGACAAAAACAAATATCGGTATTCATGATTAAAAGCACGATATGTTGTTCCTAAAATGTCATTAATTACTATCTCAGTAAGTCTAATACGCCATGCGTCAGCATACAAAAGAATACCATTTTACTTATTGGTTAGAAAGAAGATTCCACTAACCACAACAGCTCTGCCTGTTACTCCGAAGTCACCACTGATAGAAAGTGTTGGAAGGGTAAGAAGAGCGTCTATATCACCATTGTTAGTTTGGCGAAGATTTCCTAGATCACCGTCGTGACTGTTTCCTCTACAAAAAACAAGAAAAGTTTCAATTTGAATGATTAAATTTAAAACCATTATTTTTATCTGTAAATATTTCAAAAAAGAAAGAAGAAATATTTAACTGAATAATCATGAACTTGGCAAAAGCCATCGCATCACAATACACAACAAAATACAAATAGATAGAAAAATATCAAAACAAACAACAAAACACACAAACACACATTTTAAAACTTATATTAACCTTAAAGTTATCATATTAAAAAGAAATTTACAGACTAAATTAGAAAAAGAGCGGTCCAAATGAGTTAAAGATTACTTTCTATTTGACCGTTGTTTAGTTTTTTGTATTAAATAAAAAATTTTTAAATCTTTTTGCTTAAATTCTCATAGACTTTTTACATTCAATCACCTGTCACTTTATTATTCCTAGATTTAAACTGCTCAAAGATATTTTGAAGTAAGTCAATCAGTACATTTATTTTCCATACATAACGTGAATTTTAAAAGTAGAACTTTTCCGTTATACAATTATAAGATAACATTTCGAGGCCAAAATGTCAAAGAAGTCTTTCATATGACAGGTTTAGATGACCTTTTAATTTATCTATGTCAATGTTACTATAAAGAGCGAAACCTTTATCATTACAGTTTAACTGAAAAACACCTGCTAAACAATATGCGAAATGCTATAAAACTAATACCACGCAAACCAGAAATGGTGATATCATATGTATTTAGAAGACACCAAAAACCAATGATTATAAACTTTGGGCGAGGACATTTCCAATCCTTTTTTAATGTGCTATTAAGTATTACGGAATACAATCTAACAAAATAACACGTTTTTGTTTCGATGAAATCCCAAATATTTCTTACAATTTACAACATTTTTAGTCGACATTTTTCTTTCTTGGCATTCCTTTGTGGGTTTAATCAAAACTAGAATCAAACTTCCCGAGTCCTTTAGTTTGAAATAGTAGAAAATACAATTCGAAGCTAAAAACAAAATATGGCATATGGTTCAGTTATCGATATTATACGAAATCACGGGCCCCGCCCACAGGCAATTGAAGTCGGGTATTTATTTATTTATTCATTCATTCATTTATTCATTGTGAATAGTATGGTGAAGGTCATATTATATTTAAAAGTTATATTCTCGGGACCTCGTATTTTTTCTTATGATTGGAAATAGAAATGTGTAATGTGTTAATTTTTAGATTTTTACGAAATAAAGTACATGTATTCCAAAAATAAGCCAGTACAATGTACTATTGTATGAAAGATTTAAATCATCAGATAGTTACTTCAAATAAATTTCACCAATTACTGAACTTTTCACTGTTTGAAGTAAGGACTTACGCTCCAAGGTTGTTTGGCGAGCCGTGGAAAGAAAATCCATCTGCATCAAAGTGTCTACCAGCGGCATAACATCCTTTTCCGACATCTCCGTATTCGTGGATGTGTATACCATGTTCTGTATCGCTCATCAAACTTGGTGGTAAACCCATAACCTGAACACGAATAAATGTTGGTCCACCAGTTCTCTGTAATTATAAAAATAAAATTTATAAAACTTACTGCTTGTAAAGTTCAAAAGTCAACATTATAAATTTCTGCGTAGCCTACTGTTAACAAAAGACAACTTTAAAATATTTATTTCATTATTTTACTTGGAAACAATAAGGATTGAATTCATTTCATGTTGTCATTGTTCTATAAACTTAATAAAAATCCATTTAATATGCTTCATTTTAGGAATTCTACTTTTTCTGTTATTATTATTATTATTATTATTCGATAATTTTGGCGTCCAGTTCTCTACGTATTTCGGAATATCTGGTACAGTCCTACGTACAAGCCTTAAAAATCTGCTCAATCTGAGCAAGGGTCTTATGTCATTACAATTACTTTGTCACCTCCTTTAAAACTTAAAAGACACAATGGTATTGGTTATTTGTAAATAGATGAAAACCACAAATATTTAAATCCAATTTCAAGTCTCATTTAACTTGGATGACCATTCAACATCAATAGATGTCCTGTCAATTCTTTAAATGATCTGTTTTAAAAAGTAATTCAAAATTTGAAATTAAAGTTGAAATTACATTTCTTTAGGTAAAATTTAGATTTTCACTGGTCATTTAATTGATGGATTGGACAAGTCAATATTTATTTTTCTGATTAATGACATAACAGTAAGAAGGTGAATTTTCAGCGATTTAAGGCTTATCCGTAGGACTGGGTAGTATTTATTTCAAACAATATAGCTAATATCACTTACCCATTCGGAAACCTAAATATTACTCAGTCCGTTATAGTTAGTTTTTATAGTACACCCGAGTGCAATCACTGAAGACACAGAAAAATTAGATCCACGTATTCCCGAAAATATAGTTTTTTTTCTTCAGGATTTAAAACTCAAATAGCCGTTTCTTTCTTTGTTTATTGTATGTTCTGTGTGTATTAATTATTGCAATTAAAAGAATTTTAATTTCGTGTTTTTCTGGATTTTAAAATATCAGTTATAAATATAGAAAAATAATACGAAAACTTACTGCTTGTCTGAAATCCACACGACCTTTAATATTTGTAGAACCGCTGTCGTTAAAATAACATGTAGCATATTCGTAGGGATCCGTTATAACGATGTTGTTTTGTCCAGGAATTGCTGTAAAAGATAAAATAATGTTATTACGATCTAAAAATTACCACGCTTATATATGTCATGAAAATGATTCATTATGAAAGAAAGAATTAACGAAGATATCTAGAATTTACCATTTGTGTGTATATATATATATATATATATATATATATATATATATATATATATATATATATATATATATATATATATATATATATATATATATATATATACGAATGAATAAAAAGAAGTGAAATATGTTATACAATAGATCACTAGCCCACAATCAACCATATACATTTATATATAATTTTTGATGCAGCAATATTATATTCGGAAAACAAATGTTTCATATCCAAATTCGAATTCATGTATAATGTAATCAAACCAGTTTGTCTAAGATATTTCTAGTTTTTGTTGCTTGAAGAATGGTCATTACAAATCAGGGTTTTGTTAAGCAGGTATTAATTTTTACTAAGATAAGTTTGAATTTTACACAGTTATCATCGCATTTTCCCCAGATATTCAAGAATAGCCGTTTAACTGTTATTCATTTTTTTAGTTTTTAATTTCCTTCTTCTTTTTTAATCAAAAGAGAGAGAGAGAGAGAGAGAGAGAGAGAGAGAGAGAGAGAGAGAGAGAGAGATAACAACATTTTAGAAATACTTACGGAATCCGCCATTGTTTGGAAAAGCGCCTGGACCCCCAGGTCCTGGTCCAAACTGTCCTGGTCCGGGAAATTGTTGTCCGCGTCCTGGTGGAAACTGATTTCCTTGTGGTGGAAAACCATTGCCTTGGTTTGGTGGTGGTCCAAACTGACCGTTGACCAGACCAATTGTTAATAAACTTACTCCAAGAAGCACAAACATTTCTCTTATTTGCTTATTAAATAGTCCAAAAAAGTTAACTGTTCTTCAATTATTGTAAATTAAAGTATTGAATTTGGAACGCGAACAGATCTAAACTTATGTCCAATTATTGCATTAAAATGAATTATATACCAGTGTCGTGTTTTTGAATGTCAGCAGACGATATGAACGTTTCTCCAATATATGCGTTGTAAAGACGTAATTAAATTTCAAGGGGGTGTTTTATCTTTGCCAAAGGGTACCCGAGGAGTTCCGTTCTCTTATCGACATAACGTCTTCCGGGGAATTGACGGAAGTCTTGATGCAAATGAAAAATGATTGATTATCATTTAGTCATAAACATGACATGTCTCCAGTTAGAATCATCCCCTAAAAATGTTAGTTCAAATTCATCGATCACCTAACTGACCAATTAGAAATAGATAAACACTTAGAAGTAAATGTTTACAAATTGAATCGTGGCATTAAGTGTCATTTTTCCGTATCGCGTCAGGATTATGTACTTTTAAGGAATTAAAATTATTATAGTACATTCCTTGCGGTAGTTTATATAGTTATGTAATCCAAAATGTTAAGTGTGCACATTTTGCTTGTAATATTTAGCTTGCAGGGGTATATTTCAGATGTGTGAAAGTACCTGTAATATAGGTGAAAAATATCAAAATTATTCATTGAAAAGTGTAAATGTTTATGTAAGCATAACTGAAATTACAAGTAAAATTAATTAATTAATTTATTTATTTATCTATTTATTTTAAACAATAGAGAAAATTATAAGAAAAAGAAAAAATAACATTTTTCAACATGTGTTGATTTTATTTGATTTAGCATTTATTTTATTTTATTTTTTCGCAGCGTTGTGCAACGCCAATTAAAACCTATTTTAGATGTCGCCAATTTGCGTTTTTATTTCATGAACTTAGACAATTTAGATAACATTCTTTTGGTTGTGTCATATACCATTTTTGAATTTAATCATAAAATACACACATGTACATTCAAAAATGGTATATGACAATAATGGCAATACCATTTTTTAATGTATTTTATGATTAAATTCAAAACTGGTATATGACAGTTGCATAACTAAGAACAATATTGTTTAGTGATGGTCAGCTATTAAAACATTAAGTTAACAATTGTAAACGTATTTGACGGTATAATGGACACACAGTAAAAATAGAATTCATCTTCAACCATTTTCATGTTACAAACAGAACATATTCATAATGTTGTGACACATTTGTATATCTACCCGTTTCAACATTAAGCTTTAGATTGCAACATCTAAATTTTGTTAACCTATTTACAATTTTTTTACATTAAAATCTAAATAACTTTCAAATTGAAACTGTTGCTTTAAACGTTTATTCAGTATAAGCCTTGGTGATCTTTCAATAGAGTTAAATCATGGTTGTATAAACTGGTCACGTAACGTATGTTGTAAGAGAGCAATGTTAATACAAGATACATCATGGCTATACCAATAATATGCATGGAAAACCTAGATTAGTTAAAACATCTTTAACATTGGATGCCCAATTCATTTTACTATTATTAGCATCTAATACAAATAATAAATACACTTTGTACATAATACTCTCGGGATTTTCTAGTAATTTTACCCAATATTTTAGTAATCTTTCTTTACGTTTAATAATGGTCTAATTCACCAAATGTTACATCAGTGAAGATTTACTTAAATTGAGAATATATTAATTTTTTTTTTTTTTTTTGAAAATTATCAAAATCTGCAGCTTTTTGAAAGCCCCATATTTCTGAACCGTAGAGCAGTACCGGAACAAACACAGAGTCAAACAAATCACATCCTGTTCTACTGGTAGATACTTGCTTCGGGTAATACTTAATTATATGATATCGAGAGCCTTGGTCTGCAAGCTTCTTCTGGGTTTAAGTTAATTTTCCATTTCTAAGCAATAAAACGCCAGGGTAAACGCAAGAGTTAACTTGCTCAATATTAACATTACCTTATTTAAACTTACAGTTGCCCTGTCGCCTGCCATATTGAAGCAATCTTGGTATTATTAATGTTTATTTCAGTGTTCCATTAAAACAATAAGAATCAAGTTTATCCCAGAAAGTCTGTAATTTTTTTTTTTTTTTTTTTTTTTTTTTTTTTTTTTTTTTGAGATTTGGCAAACAGAACAGTATCGTCTACAAACAGAAGTAAATATAATAAATAACCGTCAACATCGACAATACCAGTACCAGTGGTATGCAGGTCCAAAGCTACTTAAGTCATTTATAAAAAATCAAAATAACAAGGGAGACAAAGATTCGCCTCGTTTTACGCCAACGAGTTTAATGATCGAAAAGATCTGAAAGCCCCGTTTTATTTGATGTACATGCTAACCCTTTTGTTCACAGCTTGAACCATATGTCATTTTGAAGCTGCAGCCACATCTGAATAATTTATACAATAACATTCTTCTGTCAACTGTGTCGAATGTACGTTTAAAATCAACAAAGAAAGAGTTTTTCTCTATTCCGTAAAGTATAAGTTACAAGTCCACAGAGTATAAAAGTTGCATCTACCGTTGACTTTCTGCGTCTTAATTCAAATTGATTAACACATTTTATTTCATTATTTTCCGTCCGTCCATAACAGAAGGCGTTCATTTAGAAGTATTGTACACATGTTGCTACTTTAGAGAACACGTTCGCCAGTGTTATAAGTCTATAGTTGTTCGGGTTGGATTTTACATATTTCAGATTTTTACAGATTTTTCTTCTTTTTTAAAATCAAATTTCAACAAAATGATGTCATGCAATAACCCTTTTCTATTTCTACATTTATATTCGTAAGCAAATGAGATTTGCACAAAACTGCTAGACCACCTTTATAACGCAGACCAATATTATCTTTTCTATTTACAAAATCAACTTGAACAAAATTGTCTGAAGCAACCTTGTGACGGTACATATTGTCGTCCCTGTACATATCGTCACCGGTGATAATATGTACCGTCACAAACTTTTCATCGCTTTTTAACCATGTCCTACATCAAGAATTTTAATATAATTGATAAATTCCACATCAGATAATTAACTCTGAAGTCCTTTCTGCTATCAAGTTGGGATTTTTGACCATAATACACCCAGCTTTTGAATTACTCCTTGTATAGCTAAAGATCTAGAGTTTTAAAATTTTTAATTAAATTTTTTAAGTTTTTAATTTAATGAGCTTCGTTTTGCTACAAAACATATAATTTTTCATTAGGACGTAGAAGTCTTGATTAACTTAAGAAATAACGATATGTAAATTTGAAAAAAAAAAAATAGTAATGGCCTAATCTGCATATTTTTATTCCTTAGTCTAATATCTGTTTACTCCGAATATTTCCCGAATATATTGAATACTCCAACAGTATTAACGGGATTGGTCTTAATATTAGATACTTTTAAGTTTTAAAATGTTGGATGCTCAGATCATGGATCATACGTGTGTTCAATTTTGGTTGTGATAAAGTCTTCAATATCATTTCTTATAGAATGGCAACCGTTGTATTGAGTAACAATAAATGGTAGATGAGGAGAAAGATTTCTTATTGGTTGAAAAGTTAACAGAGTGAATGTAGCAAGTTCTCGCTGTGAACATCGGTTAGAAGATCCCTTCCACTTTTTCTTTCAATGTTGTCGATATACCGCTACTCTTCAAGTTATCTATAACTATATAACACAACACCATGGTCAAACAACTCTCTACACTCTGCCCTCGATGATGGTGATCCTGATGATTGTCTCAGTCACAAACTTAGTTCTTTTTTTTTAATTGACCAATTCGAAAACATGACAGGGGAAGTAACTCTTACGATTAAAAACGAGGCTGGGGGGCAAATCGAAATCCAATCTCATTTAGCCTATGTCAGTACTTGTTGGTTTTTATTTTATTATTATTATTATTTTTTTTTAATTTTTATTTTAATTATTATTATTATTATTATTATTATTATTTATTATTATTATTATTTTTTGTGACCAGTTGTGTATCTTGTAGAGTTTGAAATCTAAATACAACTTCTTCATTCCACGTGGAAAAATATACGTTAATCGGCTGAAAAAAACTGGACATTCTTTTTATTATCTACATCTAAAATCGGAAAAAAGACTTGAAATTGCCGACTAGAAGGAATTAAATTTCCACTGCGGTCCACCGCAAAGAACATTTCTGCCGTGGTGGAATATAAAATCGTCTACCGCGATGTTTATTGAAAACCAAATACATTTAAAACTGGATGTGTACTTGACCATTTGAAGATGTATCAAGATCAAATAAAAATAAAATGTAAATCCCGGTTTTAAGAAGAATCGTATTGATCGAATATTATATTTACCTATTCCCAAAAAAAAAAAAAAATTACATTTTTCTGTTAGTTGTAATTTAATACACGATGTATTTCTCTTGCATTTCAATATACCACACATCACAGTAATGATAAATAAGCGTTTAGCTTAAAAATACATTTTTGCGAATCTTTCCAACTTTATCAGTGAAGAGTTATAATTGAGTGAATCGAGCCATAATTCTTTTTTTATTTTGTTAATTTTTTTCATACTGGATTTACCACCGTAGGCAAAAATGTTAATTAACTTCTCCACATTTTCTCCCTTTTACTCCTGTCTTACATGTATTGGTGAACAGTATCGTACATATGTATACATATTTTCGCCGTAAACTCATTAAAAATCATCCTAGAATCATATTTTTTTAATTTGTTCATTTTTAAACTGCGTCTACTGAACCTACTGTAGGCAAAATATGTTAATCAACTTTTCTTTTATTTCTCTCGTTTACTCCCGTTTACTCTTCATACATACCGAAATTGTAGTGTTCCAGGCTGTTCACATCAAATAGGCATTTCAATTTGTATTAATAAAGATTGACAATCTTCATACTTAAATTTGATATGTTATTCATGTATGATCATATTTAAAGTTTTCCACTGAAAGGATAATTTATAAAATAATTTCCCACGGAAAGGATAATTTATAAACATCATGTTGCAAATTTTATTTCTGAAACATCTATTGTTTTCTTTCAAAATTTCGAATGTATCTCAAACAAATTTATAAAAATATGGATTTAATTGCAAATGTATACAGTGTAGCTATAAGCTTGATATATTCTTTATTCATCTTTCTAGAAAATTTGACTGTTTGTTATGATTTTTTTTATTTTTCGGACTGTCTTTTTACATCTGATACCCATAAGAACAGTGTCTCACAAATTAAGATAGTTTGTTTCAGAATATGAAATTTAGAGGCTGCAGTGGCCACGTGGTTAAGATGCAAGTCTACAAACCTAAGGTCTTTCACACACAAAAATAATAATTATAATTATAAAAAGTGCTCATAGTAGAAATCGCTTTGATTAGAACATTTTGACAGGTGAAATAATGATATCGTCAAAATCTATGCAACAACTCGTCGAAAAATTCTCATGAGAAAGTTAAATTTTGATATTTTCTTTATATTGAATGTATTTACATAATAATCTAACATGCGACTAATTAAAAGATTATCAATAATCTAAGTCGGTGGACATCCTGTTTATTAGGCACATTCCATCACCTGTAATCATCAGGATCTTACCTTGCAATTTGCTAAATTGATTGACAGGTATCCTTACAGCGATAAACTAGTAAAATATTTTAAGATGTTGACAAAATGTGTGGGAAGAACGAATGTAAATTATATTATGTAATTTAAATAAATTAATTTGAGATTAATTTGAAATAATTAATCGAAAAACCGACTGGTTGGCGGAATAAAAATACTTTTGGTAAATTAAAATTGATTTAGATCTACATTTCCTTATCTGGCAAAATTTTTATAAAATCATTTAAATTATTTAATAAATTTAATTTCCTTCACATCTCTAGTGCCATTTATAGACTGAAAAAGTTTTAACTAATTTTGAACGCTTGCGGACCGACATGTCTTTTTTAAATATAAATTAATTTTTCATTTAAATGATTTTTTACTATTAATTTCAGTCATATTTAACAGTTTTTTTAAAAAAAGATATTACTATAAATTTCATTAAAACTGACGAAAAACTAACGATATCGCAGTACACTAGATAAACAAAATTGCAATCGTAAACTTCGCCTTGCCCCCCCACGAGACTTAAACGAGATTTCAGACAAAGCGAGATTTCATGTTTTCGAATTCGTGAATAGTCATTTCGAACCATAACCATTTCGTACCATCCATTTCGTACCATATCAAAAACCATTTCGTACCATAACCAATTCGTACCACCTTGTTTTATCATTTCGTACCATATTGTACTGCTTATCCTGCTACCAATTCGCACCATGTTATTTTCACAACAAATATACTAGTATTTTTCCTTTTGTAATGTTTTATTTTTATATAATTGCCGCATAGTATATTATTATTCACGATTCTACACACACACACACACACACACACACACACACACACACACACACACACACTAGGCACACTTGAATAAGTAGTGGAAATTCAAGACTTTTAATAAATGATGTTTCATGGTTGTTTTCAAAAAAAAAAAAGAAAAAAAAAGAAAAAGAAAAGGAAAGAAAAGAAAAGAAAAAAAAGAAAAAAAAAACTTATTTGAAAACACGAAAAACATTTGTTTTGCTTGTTCTCTGCTTCAGGCGGTGATTTGAAATTCCGACTAATAGATGCAGGCCTTTTTTTTTTTTTTTTTTTTTTTTTTTTTTTTTTAAATTTGGAAAAGAAGACACCGCTTATTTAAAAATCACTAGTGTTTATTACATTTTAGGCTTAAGTAAAATTTAACATTCTTTAAACAAACTAACAATCCGAAGAAAAGAAAGAAGATAACTCCAAAAATTAAATTATAACATTTTCAGTAAAAGTTTTTTGTCAAACTAACACCCTAAAAAGAAGACCCCCTGAATAAAAATTTTAATAATTAATTTTAAATTTATTATTATAATTATTTACTTTTTAATTTATCTTGTAAAAAAATCTTTTTTATTACGTCTGAAGTCATTGGTCGAATATGACACGGTACGAATTGGACCGATTTTGGTACGAAATGGAAAATTTGGGTACGAAATGGTCAAGGTACGAAATGGTTATGGTACGAAACGACTAGCTACGCTTTTTTAAATTGCAATAAAATATATGTTAGAGTTGAAAGGGAAGTAACTCTAACTTCTGCGCACTTTCCGATTCTTACTCACTTGAAACTTAGAGTTACTGCCCTTACATTAGAAAAGATTCACAAACGGAAGTCACGTGATTCATTCCTACATAGAAACAAGTTGGCGTACTAGGACACGGTATGTCCGCATGTTATGTGTGAAAGATGAAGACGTTTTGTTTTAGTTTGAATTGTAAATACTTGTGATATTACGCGTAACAATGAGTAGTAGAGCTAATGGATATACTCCCTCCTACCGTGGGGGAGAAAAGTCTCCGTATGGCAGACCAGAAAGACCTCAATCAGAACAGGTAAATATTGAAAGTTTAATGTCAGGTGTCATGCACATGGCCTAACTTGTTTACATTTACATAATATACGTTTGCTGTTTGATTTAAATTTTCTTTAGGCAGAAATATTTGATGGTGCGTTATGTGTTTTTAGATTTTATTTAGTTGTTACGTGTAAATTTGAAGATCCGGTAAAATGAAAACTTTGAAAAATATCTAGACATTAAAAAATACTTGTCACTTTGATGCAAATTCATTGTTTTTTCCTATGAAAGTTATAAAAAAGATTGAAAAAATATTATTATTTTTATTATTATTATTATTATTATTAATTTATTCATTCATTCATTTTTTTTTTTTTGCTACATTTTAACCATTTCAATGAATTGAATGTATCCATTTCTCATTTTTCATTAGTTTTACCTATTCATTTTTGACAATATACCAAACAATTGTCATACATTCTTTTTTTCATTTATAAGACCAGATGAAAAATAAATAGCTGTAAAATCCTGCCTTTAGATAAAGTAAAAGTAAATAATTTAAAACTTAAAGGAATTTGATCATTGAAAATAATTATTACTGGTATTCTTTATTTAAGCTTCTTATATTTACCCAACCTGACTAAGTCTTCTAATGTAAGCTTAAATTGTGATCAAACTTATTTATACCAAACTAAGATATAAATTACTATGAATTTTGAGAAACTTAGAGGAAAAAGTTTTTTATTGCCATTTAGTCAGAATTTATAAGCTACATTCAGTCAGTTTCATTGTAGGTGAAATTTCAAGCAGTTTAATACTTTTTAATATTGTACTTTTAAGAACAGATTTTGTTCTTATCACTACCCTTTGTGATGGTATATATATAAGTTAAATTATTTCTGTGAGGTATAAGTATATTTGTTAACAAAATTGTATATACTGATAATGATACCCTGTATACTTAATACTCGGTTCAAAATTTATGTTGAAGTTTCTAACTACATGAACAATTTAGTGTTACAATTTTTATTTAGAAATGGCATCCATTTTCCTACTCAATATATTTTCACTGCTAAATTTATCACACATAATACATTGTGTACAACAGACATATGAACATTTGTTGGTGTCAATATAGAAATCAGTTCAATGCCATTTGTATTTGTTTTTTTCGGATTTATCTATCATTTAAACAGAGATCCATTTATTGATTGGTCATTTCTCATCAAATTCACATGACTAATCTCCCGCCAAGCTAAGTCAGTACAGTTACATGAAATTTTTTTATTTGTAAATGTTCAATATTAAGTCCATGTTTATTGTTAAATTGACCAGTAGAATGAATGTTTGTCTTTTTACTCTGAAAGAATTATTTGTTTTTTTCAACCCAGACAAATATCACAGTTAAATAAAAAAACCTCTAAAGTACTGAAAGAAACATTCTGAACAGTTTTCCTCCAAGTTTATGTTAAACATTTTGTTTAAAAAGGCATTAAATTTGAACCATAAATATTGTATAGATACAGGTTTTAAAACAATGTCGTCACACATCATATATTTCTATTATTTATGTCATGAATACAGTTTTACAAGTTTGTCATTTAAACATTTACTATAAACACAACAATTTCAAGCTTAACAAACTTTGATAAAATATATTGATACAAGTCATTAAATTTACAATATGTTGATATCAAGTGGTTAAATGCCACACAAACCTGTTAAATGAAATATTTATGATTATTATATACATATAAATACATGTTTATTTCTATCTAAACTCATTAAAATGTGTATTAGACTATAATACTGTGAAGTAATAGTATTTTAGTATCAGTTACCTTGCATTAGTAGCAGAGCTACATCATTATATATCTATTGATCAAATTACACATGAAAAAGCAGTCCTCGGAATTTGTAATAAGGCTTATTTTAAAGTTTTTTAAATATGGATATTATTGTATTCATTAGTATCACTGCTTGATAAGTAAGGGAGGTACAAAATGAAATTTTTTTAGAACAACTTAAATAATTGGTTCTTGTAGGAAAGAGTTTGTTGGAGTAGTAGTGTCTTATGCCAGGGGAGGGGGTCAAAATTTTTTCACTCATATTGTTAAGGCAGTTTGGGATGATGAAGAAAAACAGAGTGTCAGGAAAAAATAACCAACAGACTCATATTAAAATCTGCCCTATTGGGAATATAACCTTGAGGGCAAGAGACTCGGTGATCTGTGAGAAAACAATTTGTACCACTAAAGGCACCTTTGCTTACAGAAGTTATAATGGTTATATGTACATGTACAATGTATTCCTGGACATGCTCAGAGATTTAGAATTTTTATGTTATTGTACTCTAGGTTGATATGGGTTTTATGGTATTAAGGATAGGCTGATCAATTCTTATTATGACAAAATTAAAAATGTTTTTGTGACACATCATTAATTTGTAAACATGATTAGATATTACATGTACATGTATATACATATTCACAAAGATAGAAATAGACTTAATGCTTATAGATTCTTAAAACTAAGATATCTGACCATTTATATTTTAATTTACATATGTTTAAAAGACAATGTAGTTGTAAGTCAGTCCCAGACATATAGAACAAGCTATAACTCTCCTTCAGGGATTGAGATACCTGGGCTGATACATTTTTTGTAAAACAGATACCTGGGCAGATACATCTTTTGTAAAACAGATACTTGGGCTGATAATTTTTTTGTAAAACAGATACCTGGGCTGATACATTCTTTGTAAAACAAATATTATACTGTAATTATTCTTCAAATTGACCTTGGAATTTATTCACAGTTATTTCAAAGCAATGGTGGGCATTTCCTTTAATACCACTGGATAGATTTCAACTGAATTTGGTATGTCAGTTTCTGATATGTACCCATGTCACAGTGATGTGGTGTGAAACAGCACAATAATTTTTGTTCTTGTTTCTAGAGGAGGGGATGGGCATTAAAAAGGGGATAATAAGTTGGTGATTTCTTTTTAGTGTAAATCACAGTATAAATTTGTCAAAATTGTATGTTTCAATGGATTGAGTCATTATTAATCTGCCTTAATCTTGGACAGACTTGGATTTTTAGATTGTTGTTAGTCAGTTACCTAATACATGATGTAAGCTGGGGGACTGGCCTTACTTAACAATAGAATTTAAACCACCTACAGCCATTGTGATTTAATTTTTGTTATGTGTGCAGTACACTATGTGGTTAACTTTTCAACTTTATTTTGTTTATGTCGGCCATTTTGTATCCAAATCATAATGAGCTTAATGTTTATCTGGGATTGTCAGGTTAGTTATAGAAATAGTTATCAAGTTGAAAGTTGTATGAAGTTTATACACTTTTTGATCTGCATCTGGTTTTCAGTAACAATTAAAACAGCCATTCAGAAGAACTATAAATAGAAACATTCAATTAGGTATTTGTTCATAAATTTTGGAATTTGAAATGAATATTTTCCATAGCTCGTGGAAACAATACCTAAGTCTTTTAAAATTTACAAATCTCACATAACATCAATGGTTACTTAATTTAAGGTTTGACTAAGAAAGTTCTAGAACTGATATCTTCCATACTATAGAGGAGTGCGATATCTGCTAACTGACCTATTGAGATGACTATATATCCAAACGACTAGAGTTTATAATAAAAATTATAATCTTGGGACCTCAGTGGCCAAGTGGTCTAAGTTTATGGATCGCAGAACCTCTCATTGCCTTGGTTTGAGTCTCCTATAGTGAGAAAGTTTGTCAGTTTGTTTTCAAAGGGTTTATCCCTCAACCATTCTAGAACTGACCACTGTGATTGACACAATCATGACTTGGACATAAAACACAACTACAGTACTTAATTCAATATCAGTCAGTATCATTCTTATACACAGTTGTTTAGATAATGTGTAAATAACAATCTTTATATGTTGCATGTTATACAACATGTAATTCTTACCATGATACAATACATGTACCTGACATTGTAAATAGTTTCTTCATCATTAATTTGAATTAATATTTACAATCTATTATTCTGAACAATAACTACTTGCATGAACTACATGACATGCAATGAATTCATTCTATGGGGGAAGATGGTAATTTAAAAAACTTTAATTAGACATGCACTCATTCAGATGTCAATATAATTATATAAAACATGTATATTTTGCATACATGTATTTGTCTTATTTATATAGGTAATTTTTATACCGGTGACATATGGTGACATCAGAATTAATGGTAACATATTTGTTTAAAACGTTTCAAAGTGATTAGCCTTAGCAACACAATCAGTTGACAATTTGAATATGCAACTTTTAAGATGTTGCATAGATGTGGGATTTAAATTCACCTTTGGCTAGATCATGTACATGTAGATGTTGATGTTAGCTTTTTTCTTAAATTTTGTAATCATGTACATGTTCTTTTTACAATAAGTTACAATACATGTATTGCAAAAAAATTGTGCTGCAATTGGATAATTTATTAACTCATAGAAGAACTGGAATGAATGAACATTCATTATGACAAAGGTGAGCAAATTTTTTCTGAAGTATTGTAAATTTTACTACTGGTGACAGTAGGAAATCTCAGCCCTTGTTTCCTCCATTTCTCAATATAACTACTTATCAGTTATCAAATTTCTATTAAAACCCAAATTTAGAATGTACTACATGTACTTAAAACCAAGTCATTTGGATTGAAAAAATTAAAACATTTTTACTGGATATCATTAAACATGTAAAGTCAGTTCAGAAAACCAAAATTTTTACAAAAAAAATTTACTGTCAATAAAATATCCAGTAGAGTTTGGTGTAAAATGGGGTACAAAATCATCAGTTCAAGAATAATATCCATTGTCCTCATTTGAAGAAAAAAAGTGCAAAGTTGAAGAATTTTCTTTAGTCTATTGATGCTTTAAATAGCATTTGGTGAAATAATTCTTTACATGTACATATATTACAAAGTTTGCTTAAGTAATAAACTTATTGAGTTGATGTGCCCATTTTAGATATTTTAATTGAGCTGATACAAAGAAAAATAAATAAGCAGTATTTTTGGGGAAAATATATACATGTACCAGTACATGTAATATGATAGTCCATTACAGAGAAAGTATTCACATGTATATATCAAAAAGTTCATTTGATTTCACAATGTTCAAGATAAAAGATTGCTATCAAGATAAATGTTGCATTAGAAACTTGAAACCTTTTAATGATTTTGCATGTCCTTAATGGGAGAGCCTTGTTTTCACATTAACTTCAAATCATTGTTTATGGGGTTAATCACTGGTCTGAACAGTAATGATTCGATTAATGGTTTTTTCATGCCACAGTCAAGAATCTCTCACTTGCATTAAGATGGTCATTTCTAGGATAGAGGAGGAAAACCAGAGTGACCACAGACATTGGGCAAACCAACTGACTAACTTTGGCTTTGGACAGATCATACCATACTCTCAAACTACAGACCATTGAAATGACAAAATTACAAATATGCTATAGCATGATGAATGGGTTAAAGGAATAAGGAATGTATAACTCTAACATGATGAATTATGGAAAATTTTAAGGTTTGTAGACTGCTGTACATAATTTAAAGTTTAGCTGCTAGCATTTGTCAAAACTAAACTTTTATTTTAATCAATAGTCCAAAGCATTCATTTAATTTCCTGACCCTTTTTTTTATAAACTTTTTTTTTAAATGCATATGTACTATAGATTTTTTTTAACCTTCAACAGCATTTGAACGACATATTTTAGCTTAAAATCAATCAGTTTCTTAAATTAGAGTTAGACTGTTCACTAAAAAGAGATCCATTTTTTCTTCCTTTTCCATCTACCAAGTGATCTTTTAAGTATAAATTGTACTTTATGAGCACTGTTAAGTTTAAAATATATGGTTTACAACAAAAATTGATTGGTTTACAGACAGCCAAGGAGAAAAACTAACACACAATCTGTTTGGATCAGGAAGGATCAATAATATATCCATGGTTAATCTTAAGACACACATTATAATATCTGGGAAGAAAGGGTGATATTAACATATAATGTCCGCATTTTTAGATATATTGATCATTATCTGTGGTGAAATTGATTTATGATTTAAATGACCATTGATAAGGACATGAATACATGCTTATAGGATTCTTAATGAAATCCCCACAGATCTGAATTCAAATTCAATCTCCTAGCTAGTTCTGTTTTAGAGAGCATATCTTGGGAATGTTGATTATGTAAAATCAGTTTGACATGTCATTTTACTACAGTCCCAGGTGCTCTACTCAACCACTATATAAAAATACATTATTACGATAAATCTTTTCACTTTGCCATTTCATTTCAAATAATTAAAATCCAGCTGGATCTGGCCAAGAATTGAAAATAGGTAGTAACTGTTCTTTCTCCAGGTACTTGGCATTTAGAAATGAAAGTCACAGGGTCCTTCAGAGGAGACCTTAAAAACTGAAGTTCATGGCAGGGGTGACACACTAAGAACCCACCTTGCATATTGCCCAAGCACATTGCAAAGGTCAAATTTCACCTATAGAAGGTGACATCTTGATATACTGAATTATTCTTGTCGGTATCACTCTCAAGTCATTTTCTGCTTTTTATGCCACATTTTAAATCAAACTTAAATCGTTGTGGTCAGATTGGACACTATACCAAACAATGCTACATAGAACAGATAACTTTAAAGCATTTCTCAATATAATAAATAGCTGAGGTAATTTTGTATTAAAGTTATTTGTTACAATAAAAAAGATAGATTGAAAGGATTTTTTTACTTTAAGGGATAAGCTGGAAGTCATTGTTTTTGGTATACAGAAATTTCTTTCAATGTAATGGATAGCTTTGATGACATTTTTTCAATATAAAGAATTTTTTGTCTGAGTTGATTTTCTTTGATTCTTTTGCTATCAAAAACTCACTTACACTAATTGATCAAGATCAAAGTACTGTTTTTTTTACTCTAACTTGCTGCTTGTCACCGAATACTAAACTTGTATTAACCATCATATTTCTTTTACTCAAGATTTACTTCTTATGATAAAATAAAAAGGTATGCCCAACAGTGGCTGGTTGATCTAAACTGCAAGCTTAAAGATCACAGCAACTCTTACATTCTAGGTTCAAATCCCATTCAGAAAGATAACATGAAAAAGATTGTAGGTTTCTTGGCAAAGGTTTATGATTTTCTCTGTGTATTTCAGACTCCTTCACTATTCTAGAACTGACCATCTAGATATAAGGGACTGGATCTGGCTTTTGCCACCATTTCTCAATTCTTCTCCTATAGGGAGCCTTAGTGGATAAGTGGTCTTAAGTCCAAACTTACAGATTACAGTTTCTCTCATCCTCTTAGCCTTAGGTTCGTGTTCCAATCTGGCAGATCTAAGATTTTGTCCAAGTTTGATGGTTTTCTCAAGGCAGTCTGGTTTCCTCCACATACCAGAACTGACTGCTTCAAAACAAATTTTAAAATATCTTGATTTGGTGGAAAAAACCTTTATTCCACTCCCTTTCACTTCACTTCTCTGTTAGTATAACTTTAATAAGTTCCTTATCTGTGATCTAGATTTGTGGATCTGTAACCGTTGACTACGGCTTATTGTCAAGTGTCACCATTTTAGAATGGTTTGAAGTTTCACTACTGTAAAGATTTTAAAATTTGAGATGGTATCTCACAATATTGGATTCCTTACTTGGTATAATGGAACTGTGCTACCAATCTTTGAGTGATAGACAAACACTATTATTTAAGTATATATTTGACTTTAAGGTGTTTTAACTTTCGTAAACACATCACTTATAAAACTCAGGCCATTCAATGTTGATATAAATATATTTTATCTCCATCAAACTTAGTATATTTCATTCTTAGTGAGCATGACATTCCAGTCATCATAAATTTAGAAAATTTAAATTACTTAAAATAAGGAACTACTTACTTAAGACATCTGGAATGGAAGAGGTAAGCTTAATATCTTTGATTTTTTTACAGGGTTCTTTCATAAATTATTATTATTATAACTGTAAATGTTTGTGCAGAAATATTTTTTCAAACTTCCCTAAAATTATGTCATTTTTACAGTTACATGAAATTGTAATTGTACTAGTTGGGCAACACCTGAAGGGGTTTCGCGGGAAAGAATGGAACAATCTAGAGGATTTCCACTTCCGGCGCCTCGGTGGCCTAGTGGTCTAAAGCACGTGCTTACAGATCACAGCGCCTCTCACTTCCTGTGTTCGAATACCACTCAGGACAGATCCTAGTGTGAGAAAGTTTGTCAGTTCGCTTGCCGAAGGTCGTTGGTTTTCTCCAGGCACTCCGATTTCCTCCACCATCCCAGAACTGACCTTCTCGAAATAAGTGAAAGAATCTTGACTGGGGCGTAAAACACCATTACTCCACTACATTTCCACTTCCAGTTTTGCAGACGTTTATTAGAACCCATTTATTGTATATAAACTGTTTGTTCATGCCACAGTCAAGCAAAATAGGTGTACAGGTTTCAACTGGCAAGATCAGGCCTCAAACTGCAGATGTTTATTTTGCCTGTAGGGCATTTAATGTGGATTTTCTGTACAACATATCAAAAATATAAAAAATACCATTTTTTCCGTAATATCTCAAAATATTTTTTAACCAAAGTCAAATTCATAGCCATAGTGGTCATTCAAAATGGGTGAATTAAACATGCATCCAGCTGTCAAGATTATTGATCCGTTTTACGATGCTATGCGTTCATTTGACTTTTGACCTAAAAGAAAGTACTTTTGCATTGTAAATGATAGGGTCCACTTAAAACACTTACTGTGGATTTTGTGTACAACATTTTTGGCCCCAAAATTAAGTATGATCCGGATTTTTCCCGATAAATTCAACCTAGCTAGAAAGCTAGAATGCATTTGACTCCATAGTCTCTGAAAGTTTAAATTAATTTTTAATCTGCTTCATGTCTTCCTCAAGATCGTGGTTCTCCGCGGCAGATTAGCCACCTTTATCATTTCACTCTCAGAGAGAGTTCCAAATTAAAAATTGTAACTCCTCTAGATCATTCCATTCTTTATATACCAGGTATTATGCCATGTACGTATGGCATGAGTTGACTCCAAAGAATCTATCACTACTTGTGATATGTGCTAGACAGGAAAATCTCATGAGTTTGAAAGCAAATGCATTTAGGGAAAGATTGCCCTTTTGTATCCCACACCCATTAAATTCTTGGTAAAATTTTGTAAAAAATATTTTTCACAGAAATGTTAAAAATGCCACAATTTCATCGTTATATTTCAGTCTAAATTTTAATTTTAGTGGAGGGTACAAGGAGTTTTAATTTTAGTGGAGGGTACAAGGAGTTTTAATTTTAGTGGAGGGTACAAGGAGTTTTAATTTTAGTGGAGGGTACAAGGAGTTTTAATTTTAGTAGAGGGTACAAGGAGTTTTAATTTTAGTAGAGGGTACAAGGAGTTTTAATTTTAGTAGAGGGTACAAGGAGTTTAATTTTAGTAGAGGGTACAAGGAGTTTTAATTTTAGTAGAGGGTACAAGGAGTTTTAATTTTAGTGGAGGGTACAAGGAGTTTTAATTTTAGTGGAGGGTACAAGGAGTTTTAATTTTAGTAGAGGGTACAAGGAGTTTTAATTTTAGTGGAGGGTACAGGGAGTTTTAATTTTAGTGGAGGGTACAAGGAGTTTTAATTTTAGTGGAGGGTACAAGGAGTTATAATTTTAGTAGAGGGTACAAGGAGTTTTTCTATATTTTGTCCATAACTTGAGTTCTGGATCAAATACATTACATTTTAATGTTGACATTTCCCTATCTGGCACCACAAATCTACATGTGTATTCTCAACCTATTGATACATGCTGATGATAAATATTTGTTGGGGAAAAAAAAAGATGTAATATCCTGCACATATATCTTTTCAACAAGCTTAAATTTAAAAAAAAAGAATTTTCTGTCTTGGGTGGTACAACAAACAATGTTGAAGCTTTTAAGGTAACAGAAGATAGATCAGCTATCAACAATACAGTTGTACCAATCATATTTTGTAGATTGGGTGTTATATGATTTTTCCCAGTGTACCTTGTGGTATCCTACAACTTTTAGTAATGACTAGCATTTCTGACAAATATTAAATTTGTTAACATTGCACATTATTTTTAAGAAAACAACAAATTATCCCTACAATGTTATACATCTTACATTTTACACTGCTGAACCCTGTAAGTTGGCAAACTAGGGAAAACAAAATTTAAGTTACTTTGTTGTTTTTTTAAAGTAAAATAAAAGTATATTTACATATATGGAACCTATTAGTCTCCCCCTTTGTCTAGACTGGTACCCTGTTGTGTTTAAAAAAATGTTGAAAGAGAGTTACTAGCAACATAAAATGGATGTTTTAATGAAAAGCATGAAATTGCAAAGGGTTATTACTTGTAAATATTGAATTCTAAAAGCTTTAAACACTTCAGTATAATGTTTGACATGAATTTTAATGGTTACATTAACTTTTTTACTTACAGATTTTTTCATGCTTAGATGACAGTCTTATTAAAATGCAGGTGTTTATTTCATTGAGAATTTTAATGAAGTTTTGCTGTATTTAGCCATTTGATATCAGGAATTGTCGTTTAATGTGTGTATACATTTGTATATGACCCAAATTTATTTTCAGCTTTCAGTTTGGAATAATAAAATGAAAAGGCTTTTTAGAAGTTTGGTTTTCTGATAGATGTCCATTGGGTATTACTCCTTGTCCAAATTTGAGTTTTCTTTAAAACACACTAAACCTACTTTTGTATGTTTAAGGAAACAAAAAGCTTTTAAAATAAAACTTGAATAGAAAGGACATTTTAAAATTTGGTAACCACTTTTAATTTTTAAGGTAACATACTTTTTAATACTAACACAGATGGTTAAAATATATAAAAATAAATGACCTACTAGTGAGGGCTAATTTGCTGAGTAAAGAATAAACAATTGTAAATGAAAAATTCTATAAGGTTAATTTTAAAATTCCTTTGAACATTAGCATATATTTACTGTTTTGAAAAATTCTTCAAAAATCAATTTATATTCATGATAGGTGCTCTAAATTAAATCCGAAATTAAGATGAAAGAAAAATATTTCACTAGTCTTCTTGGTTCAAGTTAATAGATTTTTAAACTCAGGGTCTGAGAGTACATATCATTTTTTCTCAATTTTAAATAAGAAGTAAGATTTAAGTGTAAATGTTTGTATTCAGAATTCGCCTTGGTGATTTCAGTTTCCTTTTTTCATATTTCAAGAGTTTTGTATTAGCTTATTTAAATATAAAATTTTTATATATACCAAGCACTGGTTAAGACTTTTTAATCCCCTTAGCTAATGCTTATGATCAATAACTTGAAAATGGATCCACATTATGCAAATTTATTTAGTAAGTAGTTTGTCACTATGTAAATAAGTTTACTAGTAACCAAACAATACAGGTGATAGAGAAAGTGGTTTACTTCTTCACCGACTTACAGGTATACACCGTCTACCATTTTGTCTGACATATTCTGGAAGTTTCAGAATCTGAACTTCAGAACCTTGCTTTATATACACAGTGACTGTTCTGTGTTTATCACTTGATACTTAGAAAGAATCTAGATAAGATCTCAACAACTAATGTCAATTTTTTTAAACGCATTGGGTCTTATAAAGCATGGTTTAAAATATACCAGTACATTTAGCCAATGGTTGGTGACAGGTCAATTTTGGCCATTTAATTGCCTTGAATGCTGTAATAGTAACTTTTTTTCTATGCAATAATCTGTAATGTTATTCACTATAACGGTTTTAATGTATCCAACTAAATTTTAGAGAAAGAAAGAGAGAGAGAAAGTGAAGTAATAGTGTTTTCACCCCAGCCAAGACTGTTACTTATTTTAAGGTATCCTGGGATGGTGGGAGAAACTGAAGTGCCTGGAAAGAACTACCAACCTTCAGCAAGTTAACTGACAAATTTTCTCACATTGCGATCTGCCCAAGTAGGATTTGAACAAAGAAAGTAAGAGGCATTGATCCGAATGTATTTGCTTTAGACCAATTGACTACCGAGGCACCAAATATACTATTTTTTTTAGAGAAAATCTTGTCTTTTATTTCTGTTAGTCTGATTTATTCTTTTTTAAACACATATATTTTTAGATTTGCCTTTTAGATATAAAATAACTTTAAAGACCAGTATGATCTAAAATTAACAAAAGGTCCAACTTTCCATTTAAATTTAAAAAAAAAAAAGTAGGTTACTCTGTTCTGAGCTGGAAAGTTAATTTATAAGTTTAATAATTATGTTGGGTAACATGAAAAATTAAAGTTAATTTAACTAATTTGTCTGACTTGGCTTAGAAATTATAAAGTTGCACCATTATACCTGGGACCTACTTGTTTAAAGTCATTTGAGTCAGAAATATTTTAAGTTTTTAAAATAAACTAGGTATATAAGAAAAGAACTGTATTCAGTATAGACTATGAATCTCTTATGCTGTTATGTTAATGTAATAACGTAAAAAAAACTTATAAAAAGTATGAAAGAAATGTTCCTTTTTATACAAGAATACAAAGTCAACAGTATTACATATACAATATTCTGTGTTAATGCCATCTTGCTGTCATTTAGCAGCTGGTACAAATTGTTTTTATAATTGAAAGTTTTAGCTATGACATAACCCATTTTACCATAAATACATTTAAAACTACAAAACTACAAACAAAAAAAAAAAAAAAAAGAAAAGAAAGAAAATTAAAAAAAAAAAAAAAGAAAGAAAAAAAAAAAGAAAAAGTTGAAAAAATTTCTCTATTTATTTTATATTATAATATTATTTGAAATAATTTATGTAACTGACTGCCACTTGTAATTCTTTCTGTATAAAAACATGATAACAATCTCCATAACATATCAGTGGTATTGTAAATTTGCTTGAAATATGGAAAATAATCTGATAGTATTTATAATTTGATATTTAGTTTGCGACGGTTTGCCTACATGCTTATGTCAGTCAAATGCTGCTAAATCATATAGTTGTCAAAAATTAATGCAACCAAGAACATGAAACAATACATTTTTATGAAAGAAACAGCCAAAACCAAACAAGTTAAGAAAAGGCCAACACTTTCTGAGATCACTTAAAACTTCTGACTTTGAACAGACACAGGAGTGGTTAACATATTGTTATCTCAAATTAGAGACCATTCCAAGTACATGTATGTGAATTGAAGAGATTTACCACAAGGTGATGATAAATTTTAACTCTTCCTTTGAACAGCATTAATTAACTTGTATTACTTATATATTGTATTTTTTATGACTATTACATTTTGTTTTTGTCTAGCTGTATCACGTTTAGTTTCTGGATTTAAATAACTTTACACCAAAAACAAGAACAAAATGTTCTATATTGCAGTGAAAATTTTCTTAATATGATATGACTTGTTGCCAAATTGCTTTTGTTGACAAAGGTGATTATCCTTTAAACATTTTGAAAAGGGGAGACATGTTTTGTTTGGTAAAAATTAATGGTTAAACATCTCAATCAGAAACTGACCTTGATTGAGGCAATAAAATATTATTTAAGATCATTCAAAACTTGTAATTTTTTTAATTTGACCTTAAAAAGGCTCTTTAATACTTTCATGTAAAAAACTGATTCATTTGCAGTTGGTTTTTCTTCAGTCATTTAATATGAGATCTAATACTGATATGAACTTGAATAAAAGTCTAAGGAAAGAGTATTGATTTTTTTCAGTAAATTATTCAGTCTTGCAAAATTATTCAATTTTTCAAAAACAAATCTTTTGAGACATGCCTATAGTAAAATATGAACTTCATTTTACTTATAGAAAATCTATAAGAATTTTCATTTCTAATGATATTCTGCATTATATGTTAGTGTAAGAAGTGTATAGATGACTCTTTTAAATTAATTTTTAACTTGCTTGCACAAAGTTTAGAAAAGATTGAATTATAACGATTTTCAATTCTAAAATTATATATTATATAGGGGAGGGGAAGGGGAGGCCTGTATAATCTAAAGTGCCAGTTAACAGATAAAAGCGCCTTTCAGAGTTATAATTACCAAATTTCAATTCCACAAAAACAGATCCTGGTGAAGGAAAGTTTGTTTACTAAAGTTAGTGGTTTTCTCTGGACACTCCCATCTTCTCCACCATCCATGAACTGCATGCCTTGATTGAAGTGAAAAAAAATCTTGACTATGGTATAAAACACTCCATTCTTATTTTATTCTTTCTAAAATTACCTTTTTGTAGAGATAAATTTTACTTCTCCTAAATTGCTTTTATCTAGGGATAAAAAAATATGAGGATTGTTTTTGAAGATAGTTTACGGGTAACTGAAGTGGTCAGTCATAAATTTTTTGTCAGCTTATGTTTTCCTTTTGATTTCTTTGTATGTAAAAAGTTTCCAATATCAACCTTATTTTATTATCTGACATTTATATTAAAGAGTTGTCAAGTTTTCACTGATCTTATTTTTATTATAAAGATTTTTAAAAATGGATTAAGATGTTAAAGGGGGAGATATTTGTTTAGGGATTTGAGTCAAAAGTTCAATTCATATTGCACACCCATAAAAATGTTATAAATTTTTTTCTGTGCAAAGTAATGAAAGTTTAAAAGTCTGAATTTATTCCTCTTCATTTTACTCTAGTGTTGTGTATTGAGCCTAATTTATTGAAATGTAAAATTTGCACATATTGCCACCTGTCCCTGTTGACAAGTAAGGCCACCTGTTCCCAATAACCAATAAGGCCACCTGTTTCCAATGACCAATAAGGCCACCTGTTCCCAATAACCAATAAGGCCACCTGTTCTAAATGACCAATAAGGCCACCTGTTCCTAATGACCAATAAGGCCACTTGTCCTGAATGACCAATAAGGCAACCTGTCCCGAATGACCAATAAGACCACCTGTCAAAAATGACCAATACGGCCACCTGTCCCCAATGACCAATCTTGATATGTCTTGACAAGAGAGATCAGCTGTATAATTTTGAGGATGTAACATTCCAATGTAAGGCTACATTTACAGGTTTTTTTTATCTTGTATATATACGAAGAGGCCTTTGTTACCTTTGTGGCTTGATATGTAAAGCATATTTTTAGAGAACATTCTTTCAACACCTGAGGCTGAATCCAGATGGATCCTTATTCTTTCATTTTGTTTCAGTTTGTCATTTAACTTGCCTAAAGTAGTTTTCCCAAGACACTCTGATTTCTTCCACTGTCCAAAATTGACTGACTAAATACAAAATAAAAAAACTTGATTTGGGGTGTAAAGCATCAATCCTCCTTTCACCTGTAACATGGAGTCGAAAATAGGCATACTGAAGTTATATTACTTCTAACATAGGGTATGAAAATAGGCATACTGTAGTTATATTACCTCTAATATGGGGTATGAAAATAGGCATTCTGTAGTTATATTACCTCTAATATGGAGTATGAAAATAGGCATACTGTAGTTATATTACCTCTAATATGGGGTATGAAAATAGGCATACTGTAGTTATATTACCTCTAAGATGGGGTATGAAAATAGGCATACTGTAGTTATATTACCTCTAATATGGGGCATGAAAATAGGCATACTGTAGTTATATTACCTCTAACATGGGGTATGAAAATAGGCATACTGTAGTTATATTACCTCTAACATGGGGTATGAAAATAGACATACTGTAGTTATATTATCTCTAACATGGGGTATGAAAATAGGCATACTGTAGTTATATTACCTCTAACATGGGGTATGAAAATAGGCATATTGTAGTTATATCACCTCTAACATGGGTATGAAAATAGGCATACTGTAGTTATATCACATCTAACATGGGGTATGAAAATAGACATACTGTAGATATATTACCTCTAACATGGGGTATGAAAATAGGCATACTGTAGTTATATTACCTCTAATATGGGGTATGAAAATAGACATACTGTAGTTATATTACCTCTAATATGGGGTATGAAAATAGGCATACTGTAGTTATATTACCTCTAATATGGGGTATGAAAATAGGCATACTGTAGTTATATTACCTCTTACATGGGGTATGAAAATAGGCATACTGTAGTTATATTACCTCTAATATGGGGTATGAAAATAGACATGCTATAGTTATATTACTGGTGTTCCTTTTTCAACAAAGATTTTATAATTAGTGAACTGAAAGTAGTCAATTTGCAAATAAGTTTTAAGGTTACATATGATCTAGTACTTCTACTTAAATAGGGGAGGGGAGAAAGGGGATGACAACCTATACATTGTATTTTTAAAAGAGAAATTATTTTAGTTAATTCTTAATTGAAAACTTTAACCCATTTTAAGATCTTTTCCAATTTATAAAAACATAATAATAAAAACAAATTTTAAAAAAACTTATAATTATAAAAACAAATTTCATGTTTTCTATAAGCAAAAGTAAAATAAGATTCCAAAAAATATTTTTAATTGTACAAGTATAAAATTAAAAACTTCGAAGTTGAAAGTAAAACAAACTTGTACAAGGCACAACAATCATGACTCAGGGACACAGTAATGATTAACAGATTAAAATTATACATTTAAATTTAAAAAACAGCTCTCTGCTCTCTGAAAAGGGTATGGCCGTAGCCTGTGTTATGCATGAGAATAAACAGATAAATAAGCAACTCAAGTCAAGTATGTTTTCAATCTGATTAAGTTTTTTTTTAAAAGAATGCTGATTAAAAACTTCAGATTAAATGGCCATTCTTTTAAGTAAACGGTCAATGCTTGGGGTAAAATTATATCATTAAAATATGCAGTCTTTACGTTTGTCATAAATTTGAACTAAATAATCAATTATATGGCTTAACTTTGAGATTTTAACATAGACAAGTTAAAATATTCACAACCACCCTTATCAACGTATTGATAATTGGAGTCCGGTGCTTTATATACATGAATAATTCATTAGACTGTTAGTATCGTGTAAGGTATATTCAAAGAGCTATTCCCACTTCAAACTTCTCAATGCTATATTTCCGATTTATTAATATTTTTGACACAGTTGCTTATGTCGTTTTTACATGGTTATAGATTTTTTGGCACCTTTCAAAAGCTTAATTACGTAATAGGTATGTTCAATTAGGATAAGTGTATTGGACTTAAATAATTTATTCTAGTGAAATTAAATATTTTGAAAATGTGATTGTTTCGATTGACAGTTAATGTACGGTTATTTTAAACACTTAAATGAGTAATGTTTTATTTTGGATATAATTTCTAATGTGTGGAGATTAAAGATACATTAAAGCATTAAAAGAAAACACATCTGTGTGACATTTCTATAAAAAGCTTATCCTGCGATAATAGCTGTGATAAATCAGAATTTTATATTTGATTTAAAACTAAAACATTACAGTTTGTGATTCACGGCTATGCCGAAAGGGAATTTCAGTATCAAAATCAGGATTGTTAAGTGCAAGATATGCTGATTGGCAAAAGTAAATACATATGTATACGACGTATTTAAATCATGATAGACGAGAAATAAATAAATATCGGATTGTGATATGTGAATTGATGTATATTTTAAAATAAAACCTATAAGATAGTGGGTATGATGTCGTATGTGTAGTGGCTATATGCATGTCAGCTGGACAGACTTTTTAAACTAGATGTAGATTTCATTGAGAAATATTGGTAACTACGTACATGTTGTATTGATAAGACAATGTTGACTGATCAAATATGTATATAAGTATCCTGAATTTTAAAATATTTAAGCTAGTTTTTACGAACATATATTTATAAAGGATAAAATTCATGATAATAATTTAAAAAAAAAAAATGAAGATTTGATGGAATTTCATGTGTAAGGATTCAACTTGGAGTTATTAGCTTGGTTGATTTTTAATAATTCTTTTGTTGTTCATCAGATATTTAATTCAGGATCCTAGTTCAATAAAATTCTAGGAATTGATTAATTTGGATATAAATAAGAAAAAAAAGGTAATAAAAATGGATACAAGCAGACACAGGTCAAGATCTAAAAGAGTTCCCAGTGCTGAGGTAATAATTTTAATTATAAATGTGTGTTCATAACAATAAAATGTTGCTTATTTATGATACATTTATTATAAGAAAGGAACGATGGTTTTGAGTCTTCAAAATCCCAAGCAACAACGAACAAACAAAAATTATATGAAAAAAGTAATTAATATCTATATATTGATATATTATTGATAAATAGTATTTATTTATTTATTTATTTATTTATTTATTTATAACTTTTTAAAGATAAAAAAACATAAAAACATTTCTTTGACTGCACATTTGAAATTGAAAAATCAGTGATTTACATTTATGAACTCATTGTGTGTGTGTGTGTGTGTGTGTGTGTGTGTGTGTGTTTTTTTACATTTTTTTTTCAAATCATATGGAAAAAGTAATATCCATATATTGATGTAACATTGATAAATAATTGTAGTGATGTTATCTTAAAATGACAATTTTGTCTTGGTAATTAATCATAATTGTCACTTTCATTGTGTTTAAAATTATCTTGCTTTGTTATATGGAGGTAATGTTGCATGAATATGATTTTTAAACAACAATTTTGCCTTAAAAGTAATCTCAAAAATACAGATAGTCTCATGTTAATCACAGTCAATTAATTCATTAGTTTGATTATCACTACCAATACATGCTTGAACACATTTCAGTCCTACTTAGCCTTTTTGTCACATTCATAAAAATTTTGTTTAGAAAAAAAATCTGAACTTATGACCGGTAAGGTTTTCTCATGCTTGTTACAAACATTCTGTATTTGAATGCAAAATATGTGTATGTATATTTTTTTCATAAATTGCTAGTCATTTCATTGATGTAATAAAAGTTATTTTTGGAATAATTTCAATCAATTTCAACATTTTGGATATCTCAAGTATTTACAAATATATTGTCTTGACATTTTGTGAATCACGGCATTATGTAGTAAAAGAATAATGAATAATTAAGAGTGCGAGTTGTGTCTCGTTTATTATTCATCATACAAGATTTTCTTTTTTGTACTGTAAGGATATTAAAGGGAAAGTGGTTGAACTCTTCATACCAGCCATTACTTATTTTATGAGACAGAACTTGGCATGATTTAATTTAAATTTTATTGAGTCTCCCATGTTTTTTTTTTAGTGAAAATCGCTTGAATTTATCACATGATGTCCAAATAGGATAAAATCTATCTTCCTTAAACCTGAAGACTTGTCAGAACTATGAGAAAAGTCTCAAGACTTTTATTGAAATTGGGACATTAATCCATTACCAGGCTTATTCTCAGGATCTCAACTGGTAACTTTTAATATACCTGCTTGATTGACTGTTTGCAGCATGAAAGTAAATGTCTTCCTTAAGGACATATAGTTCTGTCGAGAGCTCTTGGGTTTGAGCACACAACCTTTGAACCATAAGTCTTCTTTCTTAACTACTTGGCAAAAATAAGAAAAAAACAAAACAAAATAATTGAGACTTATTCTTGATATACAAAATTGATTTTGTAGTTAAATTTTTGTTATATTGCCGACAGCTTTGGAAATTTTGAAGCAGCTGAAATTACTGGTAGTAAAATGTGTGAAATGGGTATTTAGAATAGTGCTATAAAACTGATTTCTACACCTTAGGAAGTTTAATATGTTAAATATGGTATCATTTAAGAAATTTAAATGACTTGTTTGTGTATGTATAAGAGCACTGACACATAAAGAGCACCAAGAATTTAGTATAGTGCTACAAAAACTTATTTTTCGACACCTTTGGTAATGTTAAATGGGTTAAGTATGATATCATTTAACTGGGTAAATTGTATAAACGGTATTGACTGCACTGACTTAAAGTAGATTTTCTTAACAGAAGATCTTAATTGTTTGTTTTTGTCATTGTTCAGGCGTTATTGCTTTGGATACAGTAATTTGTTAGTGTGTACACAGTCTCATACTTATAAACTACTAAAACACTCTGTACTGGAATATTGGCAGTAAATTGAACCAGTACTTATAATCTTTAGTTAAATGCATCTCAATAGATCAGTTATTTAATATTTAAATGGAGGGTAAATGTTTAACAAAATAAAGTTTGAATACTCACACGGTGTCATTCATTATCTTGTAACCAAATAAATCTGCCAAAAAAACGCAAGTCTAGGTTTTCTGTGTATGAAATAAATGGTTGATATACCTTATAATATTTGTTCTGTAACTGTTATGTGGCCATTTTGTATGATTTCTGTTTAAATGTGGGCTGTTCTGTGTATGAGATAATAGTAGATCTACCTTACAATGTTTGTTCTATAACCACTATGTGGCCATTTTGTATGATTACTCTTTGAATGTGGTACGTTCTCCGCCCATGTTTTAATATAAAAATATAACATATATAGATATATATTAGATGATAAATATCTAAAACATAATTATTTGTTTAAAGAAATATTGACTTATTTAATATTTTTGAAAAACACTAGATTAATTAACTTGGCAGTTTATATTTTAAATGAACAGATATTTGGGGGAGAGGGGTTGATGAAATATGAAATGGAGAGAAAAAAAAAAGAAGTGTTTTATGCTGCAGTCAGAATTATTTAAAATTCTAGTTACTAGAATGAAGAATGTCTTACAGTTTTATCCTACGTCGTTTATAGATTCTACCTATAATATCATCTTTTTACTATAATAGTCTATTTAAAGGTAAAGGTTACTTATGTTTGAAAGTTTGTCAGTTTGGTGGTTTTCTCTGCATACTCTAGATTTCTCTACTGAATGACAATTCTGATATATATATATATATATATATATATATATATATATATATATATATATATATATATATATATATATATCTCTGATATGTGCATGGAATCGAATTTACTTACTAGGGAAATAAGATTTTATTTATTGTACAGGCTGATACCTAATAAAACAGTTGAAATTGTTGTTGACAATAAAGACTTCACTATATAAAATGTTTTGTTTGAATTGAATTACCGGTAAATTTTATAATAAATGAATTTATAAAATAAGCATTTTATTAATTTTGAAATCAGAGTGGGTCAATGTATATATTCATAATGTTTCATGACATTGTATGACACTGTATCCAAGTGATAGATAATGGAAAGTATATTTATGGAAACCATATAAAATCAATACTAATAAAGGATTTAACTAATCCCTAATCCCCTCTGTTTGCCTGCCTCTAACTTCATTAATTTTTTCAGTGTGCCATTTTTTTCCATCAAGAATATTGATTTGAAACCAATTAATTTTTTTATTGGAATTTGAATTATATTAGACTGCTTTCACCTATTGTACTGGAATTTAAGTTATAACGGACTTACCTTGATATAAGAATCTGAATTTTGATTGGTTCATTTATCCATTGTTATTGGAATTATAACTGTCACACTACCTGATATGTTTATTTGTTTACCCTGACACTTTACCTGTAAAAGTGAAACATTTTTTAAAATTACCTGTATTTACATTGGCTATAAAGTTGATACCAGTTTAATTCATTTGTGAGTGTTAAATGAATGTGATTTTTTTGTTGATTGTTACAAAAATAAAATGTTACCTTGTGTAGTTTTAAATCTTCTCTAAAATACCATGTCATCAAAAATTAAATAAATTTTATATCCAATTTTATTGAAATTTCACTGGCATCATCAAGATTTTTTTTTTTTATTTCTGTTTTAAAGAAAGACATTTTTCTTAGGGGATAAGATCTTTGTGAAAAAATTAATGTGTATTGAAAACAATGTTTTACATGGTCAGCTCAACATGTATGTTTATTGTTGCCACTTTTGATTAGTTTTGAATATCAAAATATGTGTGTGTTAACAATCCACACAATTACACCTGTTATTAAGTGTCTTTTGCCTCTAACAGACATGATATTAGGTACTTTATTTAAAATGGAGTTTGATGTTGCTGTTATTGACATGTTTGAAAATTCCTCGATGATGTATGATCATCATAATGAAAAAGTATATATACCTTGCTGTATTTACACTACATAATTGTTGAATCAGAACCCCTTACCCCCATAACCAACCCCAGCATGACCTGTTTTTTAGGTTCCTCTAGAGGTCACATTCAGTTTTTTTGGAGCTAAAAGATATTGTATACATGTAGTAAACTAAGACCACTACTCTTGATTTTGTTTACATTTGGTTGATGATATTTCAGGGCGTCCTTTTTTCCTTAACTGTTTCAGAATTGACACATTAATAAATGTAAAGAAATCTTGATATGGGCTTAAAACACCATTACTTTTTTCTTTTTCTTTTGAGAGAGAACCATATTTTTTTTTCTACTGCAGATGACATGGGGACATAGGAGGGACGATTCTTCAATTAATATTGTTAATTTCCTTGTTGTTGTTCTATATTTTAACATATTTTTTCATTTTTTTTTTCAGTTAGTAGATTTACATGTATATGTGGTACCTCCAGATATATGGCGATCTAAGTACAATAATTTACTGAACCAACATGTCACAGAGACAATATCAGCAGGCATAATCAGGTAATATTGTTATATGACAGGGGGCATTCTATAAGATTTTATATTAGATCATCTTCTTCTAAAGAACTGTTGGATTGTTGTGAAAATCAACATAAGTTTTTATACCAATAATAGCATTCATTCTTTGGCTATTTTAAATAGTGTCATAACAACCTTATATGCATGGAAACATGAGCACTAGAAGCCTCTTTAGACAAATTCTTCTGGGTGAGTGCAATCACAGAGTTTTTCCCGTTGGATGTCTGAATGTTTCATAAGTACAGAAATTATTTTGTCTTTGGTTGTTTTAAGACATTTAGATCAGGATCTATCTGTTGACAGCAAGAATATTGTTAAACTTACTGAATTTTGTTTTTTGTGTTGTCATGACAAAAAGAAGTAGAGACATGAAATTTGGTTTCCAATTCTGTTTTTTATTATTTATTTATTTATTTATTTATTTGTCATTGTTTTTGTTGAGTAAAAGTTTTCCATCCATTTTCTTCTTTATTTTTGTTATACTTTATCTCATAAAAATGGAGAAAACATCGCCAAACTCTCTTGTTTAATTTTTTTTTTTTTTTGAAAATTTTCAAAAATTTTGTTGAAGGTCTGATTTCATCTGCCAAACTCAATACATTGATCCGGATAGTAAATGGTCTTTTGCCATGCATTCCAAGTTAAATTGAAATAGTATATCTTTTGGACAAGAAACAGTACATGTGTTATAGCTACCTACATCTATCATTTGTTTCTTGATGATTTCAACATGTAACTCAGGGTTTGAACCCACAACAAAGCATTAAAATAGCCAATAACATGCCACAAGATCATATTTGCCTGCTAGATTTTTGAGAGTTCATATTGGTTAAATATCTATTTCTCAAAACTCACGTAGACTAATTTATACCCATCTTGAAGTAAGCTCTTATTTTGTCAAAAAACTAATTTTCAACAAAAGCATATATGTCATAAATTCATTTATATTCAGAGATTCAGTTCATGTGTTGTACATGAATATTAATTTTTGATTTTTCAATTAGAGATTTGGAATGTGTGATGTTCATGAATATTAAATTCTTTGATTTTTTTAAAATGTAAATTTATTACTTTTATCTCTCATACTTTAGCGATTTAGATGATGTTAAGAACATGAATATTATATATTTCCCTGAAATCTCTTAAAATCAATTAGTTAAAGGGAATACATGTCCATTAAACCCAGTGGAGGTTATTGAGGGGTTTATTAGTGCATTACTAAATGTCATGGGAACTATCACGGCTTTGCATAAAAAAAATTCAATTTCATTTTCCATTTCACTTTGAAGTTATATAAGCATAAGCATTCCAACAAATGTAAGCATGATGTGATTTTAAACATGGTTCACTTTGCCTCTTTAGAGTTTGCCAGACATTGTACAAAAATAATTTTCAAAATGAGATATATCAGAATTATGTAAGGCATTGGAACCATTCCATAAGTAACTTTTGTTTCCATGGCAATCAAAAGTGTCATATCATGAACATTTTATATTAACAAAAAGATCAAAGAAACTTTTTCCAATCTTTATTTATACTATTTTTATGTAAACACTTTCCTAACAACAACAAAAAAAAAAAAGCACTTTTAATTTTCGTTTTTCAATTTTCTAAACAAAAGAAACAGGACTCTTGAATTAGTATAGTATTTCAAAGTTCAAATTTTTTTAAATTATTGAAATGGAAAGTATGTATAAAATTACAACATCGATCTAATAGTTTATGTGAAAGTAAAAAAGGTTTAATTGATATGCACTCTGGAAAACTCACACTAATTGAACAGAGATTTATAAAACCTAATTTACATGGACTAATGAGATCTAAAATCAACGAGGAAACAATACTGAAATGTTTTTTGAAAAAGTAATTTGAGAAGTTCCAGATTAAAATTCGGACCAAAATTTTTTAGAACAATAAAATTGATACTTAGCATTTTAATTGAGAGACTGTTCATGATTTCTTTCTACAAAACAATTTGAATTTAGGTTTAAAAAAGTCTGATTTAGCCCCACCTGGGTTCATAATACAAGGCCCCAGTTTCATAATCATTCCCTCTCTAAGATTTTTTCTGTAACTTTTGTCATCTTTTTAGATGCATGTAATTTACATGTTTATATAAACAAACATAGAAAAACAGATATGTATAAGCTTGAGATAATCTTTAAAATAATGTCTTAAAACTTTAAGATTTTTTATTCAGATTTTAAATTTGCTGGTTGTTAGAATGGAAAAATTGACCTGAGAAATAATGGTAAAACTGGGTCCTGTGTGCTGTATGCCTGTCTTTCTTCTTTATTTGTTTAGGCAGTTTAAAATAGTCTATATGATCAATCAGCTTTATTGGGTCATTGTACGTTCAATTAATTTTTATGAAAAGAATTTCTGTTTATTTAACTATTTTTATTTTCCCAGTATGAACATCAGCAAGTGAAAGGGGGTTATATCAAATTTTAAAATTCAGTGTAGTTTTATTTTTGCATCTTTGGACTTAAATGAATTTATGAAAAATTAACTGAAAGCATTGATTCCCAGTTTACCCGTATATAAGTGAACTGAAATAGTGATATTATTACTATATAATACATCCTAGTCCAAGAGGGGCCACTGTGGCTGAATACTCCAGAGCATCGATCCTCACAAGGATCATAATGCATCTTACTTTCCAGGCTCCAGTCCCACTTGGGTCAGATTGTAGTTTCAGTTTGCTTGCCAAAAATTGATATTTTTTTCCGTGTACTCGGGTTTCATCTGTCATCCTAACTGACTGCCTTAATATAAGTAAAATAATTATGTCTTGGGTTAAAAAAAAACTCACCCCTTAATCAAGATTCTTTCAAGATGGTAAAATCTATGAATGTTATGAAATTGAATACCATTATGTGGAGAAACTACAACTCATACCAAACAAATTGTTTCCTACTAGAATCTTCCATAATGAAATTGAACCTAGGAATTAGAGGTTTTGGGTATGTTTACTTGCTCTAAAACCACTCAGCCCCCTATAGTATATCAAAATATAATTTGATAATGGTTCTATTTTTAACCTCCAAATCTAAGTAAATTTATGTACGTAAAGGCTAAGCAAACATCTGAGCCATCTACAACAATTCTATAGCAAAACCTACATGAGAAGAAATTAAAGAAGGTACAAACATGTTCCAGTAATGAGACAGCTTTTTATAAAACTACTTTTCTACAAAATGCTGTATACATACCATTCTAAGAGGTCACCACATTCTGTGTTGATGT
>CM056598.1:44427960-44562960 GCA_029721355.1 Tegillarca granosa
TTTAATAATTGGTAAGTTATTTGTTACACATTACTGCATTTGTCTGGTTCAATATCAAAACAAACATCTTCAACTTTAAAAATGAATTTTTATTGAAATATCATAAATTAAATGCTAGTATTCCAATACTAGAATATTTTGCAGAATTTAACATATAAAGATTTTTATAAATACAATATAACAATACTATAAAATATTATAGGAAAAGAAATCAAATTCATAAACTATGATTTTTATTTTTTTAAAAAATGAGGAACAAACTTGCACTGATAAGTGAGATTAAAAGAACAGTATATTACAATATTGACAACATGATACCAAGTTAGCATACCCAGTCAGCCTCAGGGTGATTCCACAAGACTGGTATAACAGAATAAGATCAACACTTTTAGTTTAGAGAATGTTCAGCTGAAACCAATGCTATGAAAATTTGAATGCATTAAACTGGAACTTCGATTTTCAAAATCCAGGCGCTTTCTAGGGAAGAAAGAAGCACTGTTGGAAAAAAAATAACAATTTCAACTTACCCATGGAATTTTAGAAAAAAGGGTGTTTAATTCATAAAACTGAACATGTAATTTCTTGCTTTACTGAGCTTACAAGAGTCGTAACTATGGTTACAGTCAACTACATTGTACATCGATTATGACCAACAAAAGAGAAGTGCTCTGATAAAAAAGGTATTATCTAATCAAGTTTTAAAGGTTAGAGTACAATTTACATCAAAATTTTTAATCTAAAAACTTCTATTTCCTATCTAATAATTTAAAATTAAAAATTTATGCAAAAGCTTAATTATAACAATCTAAAAATAATTCATTTCAATATTCCATAATTAAAATACTTTTACTCCATGTATGCTTATTGACTAGACAGGAAGAACAAATGGAAATAAAAGATAATATACTTAGTGAGAAAACCTTCAACTAAAGGACGGATGAACTATATAACAAATATTGTGACTGAAAATATACAAATGGAATATATTAAAGATGTTTGATAAAACAACTATAATAATATATAACGATGAACTGTGAATATATAACATGTGCTAAATTGTATAAACAAACAATCATAAACTGGCACTGTTATAACTAGAAATGGTCTATCACAAAGGGGCAATAACTCTTGTTTAATACTCAAAACTTTCAAACTTGATCTGTATATTGCTGTAAAATTTAAATACATTGTATATGAAAATTTATTTAACATCTGAGTCAACTCAGAACAGAAAGAACAAATATTGGTAAATGGACGGATGATCAATAACACCTGGATGGAAAAAATCCTATTGGGCACAACAAACCCAGTAAAAGCAGATGTACATTTATCACTTGTCTTTCTGCTTAACAAGATTTAAATACAATGCGACAAAATTCAAGAAAAGATACATAAAAATTTGTTTGTATACTTTAATTGACAAAATTTACAAAATTGCAAGCACAATAGAAAGTTTATTTTCATGACTTAATTAAATTAAACTGTATTTTAAAAAAAATCTAAAAAAAAACCCAGTAGCCAACACCATTTTATTTTGCCTGTCTGTGAAGTTTAACTTTTTTCTCTTACTTGCTTCAATGATGAAAAGATGCCCATGATACAAATATTTATAATCAACCTAATACATCGATAAACAAAAAAAAAAAAATTAAAAAATTCATTATTATTTCTATGACGATAGATATAGGCCATATATTATAATGCAATAAGTATCAAAACTATAAAAAGTACAATACCTTAATTAAATAGGACATAGTTTTAAAGCAGTCTGACCCACACTTGAAAATCATATACTGATTTCATGATCACAATTATTTATATCACAGCTTATTTATAAACAGTAAAAAGTACTATAAAAGTACTGATCCTTAATTATGCCATAATGACTATTAAAAAAAACCCAAATTATTCCTTACACATGACCTAACGACAAAAATCACTTATCTTATGATAATTCTTGTTTGTTATGTATAGACTTAGATAATTATCTTCCCAGCCTTCAGCAAATTTGTACAATAAACTGAACAATCTGATTAAACATATTTTCAAATGTACATTGATTACAAAAAATATTTTGTAAATTTTGAGAGCAAATGCATTGATAAAAATTATAGAATATTAGAATGATAGAAATTAAACTATAACCTGAATTTGATAACGAAAACATCTGAATTGACAGTCAAATCAGTTGAAATGAGACAGCCAAACAAGTTGGAGCTGAATTTGATTGGAACAGATCTCGACAATAAACAACAAATCAAATTTGAGAAATATGACCTTGACTATTCCAAACTGATATGGTGAGAAACTAAGATGGCCTTGACCTGATTTTGACTCATAAACATAAGAACTGGTTGGTTATACAAGAAAAAAACAATTTCAAATAATGCTACTGTCACACCAATGGGACCTACAAAAATGAGTTGAATTAGCTCTTTTGGTAACTGCTTTACCCAACTGACTAGGAATCCCATCATCATTCAGTAACAAATGTTTTTTTTCAATCTATCAAGGCTCTCCCGTAATTCTTAATGCTGATTATTTATTGTTTTCTGGAGATAATTTCCTCCCCAACATTAAACTCCAGAATTAATTCATAGTTTTTTGTTTGTCACTATAGAATACAGAACAAATCTCATGAACGAGGAGTTATCATTGGCTGTCTATATGTCAACATATCACTCTGTGGTGGGGCAGGGCTTGAGAAAGCTGTTGTTTGTTGATGACGTTGCAACGACAAATGTATCTTTTTCTGCATTAATTCTGCTCGTAAGGCTCTTAATTCTGTTTCTGCTTGAGTGCGTAGCTGTAAAATAAATATGTATTTGTGAAGAAAATATGTAAATAGGATTTAAATTACTTCAGAAAAATATTTTTCAAAATCTGTAAAGTTTAAATCCCAACAATTTGGCATCTTGCTAATTGCAAGAATTAGATTCAAACTACTGTGTCAGACCTGACATGCTATACTCTTCCAATTGCTTTATTTATGGTGTTTTACATTCTAACCATGATTATTTCCATTGCTTTAGAGATTTACACATAACTTTTACATGTATGGCATAAATGTAGACAATCTTGAGCTACAAATGTCAAAGAAACAAAAAAAACAGAGGCTCCAGTAATTATTTTCATGTCTTGTAAAGAAACAGTTCTGGGTTCAAACCCCATTTCTACCTGAACACTATAAACAAGCTTAAACAAGCTTAAATTAGCTAAAAAGCTGATCAGGTTATATTGTGGCAATCACAACATACTTTTATTTACATGTGCATGCATTTCATTATTATGGTTGAGTTTAAAATTAACATTATTTATCATTTACATTGAATAAGCTGTTGAAAGTAAATAAATCTTCAGTCAATAATAACATATTGATGACTTGATCAACAATATCTGATTGAATTATTATAAACTTTATTCTGTGCATATAGGTAAGGAATTTATGGGTGATTCCTGACTCTTTTCATTACTTCATTTTCTTTGAATCAGAATTTAAATATATTACAAATATACTAAAATATCCGTATATCTTAGCTTAAAACCTGTTTTTAAAACTTTGTCATTTTTAGTTAAAAAAGGCCTATTGAGGTAATTGTGAGACAAGGGAATCAAAAAGGTTTTTTATCATTGCTGCTCAGATATGTCAAAAAACTGCAAATCAAAATTTCAACTTATAGTTCATGATCAGCTAATAACATAAAAACTGTACTTTATACCTACCTTGTTGCTAACATCTACCAGTGAAATGTTACACTGCTGTCTAGGTAAGCGGTTTATTCTTAATCTTATCATCCATTATTAAAATTGCAAAAAAACATCCTTTCATACCCCAGAATTAGACTGATGAATTTTCACAATAAATTGAAACATTTTCCCATAAAACGTATTTTCTGTCCTTTATTTATTTATTTTTTTTTTTTTTTCTTTTTTCTTTTTTTTTTTTTTCTTTTTCTTTTCTTTTTTTTTTTTTTTTTTTTTTTTTTTTTGCTATCAGACCATTTTTAAAATCAATGGAAAGGAATATTGAGAAAGTCAGTTCGAGTTTGGAGAAGGAAAACAGTGCACCCAGAAAAACTAATGACCTACATCAAGTAAAAGTCAAGCCATCATGGACCCACAAAAGGATATGGAACATTATTCAAAACAACAATCTTAAATTATAATGGGAAAGTGGAGGTGTATGAGGACTGATTGAAATACTGTAATCCTTGTACTAAAGAGGTTAGCATGAATGTTTTTTCCCCCAACCCTACTTTTCTCTTTTCAAAGCAATGGGCCTGAAGACTGTTGTCACTTGGTAAAATCAAACTGACACGATAGCACTCTAAAGTAAACAGGACAAGTGACTTTTGTAAAATAAACAAACTCAGTGAAAGAGCAGAGATGCAATGCAGGCAGAGTCTTGAAGATGACCCCTGTCCTGGAAGGCCTGTCACTATTACAACCTCAGAAATGGTCAATAAGACTTACACATATGATATTGTTATGACTGACAGGCAAGTTACAGAAAGACGTACAGCAATCATAGTTGGAATTTCACAGGAAAAAATACATTCTATTCTGACAGAGAATCTTGTTCAGCCTGACACAAGACTTCTGGCATTTTATCAGTTCAGGGGCACTTTGTCATGTTCCTAACTAAACCTTTTAGCTACAGATCCTGCTATTTCTAAAACTGAAAACAACCATTTCTAGTTGAACTTTCAGTCAGATGATGACATCATACAAGCAGTAAAGTTTTTAAACAGTCAAGAAAAAGACATCTTTAAAAGTGTATAGATACTGAAGGGGATTATGTTGGAAAATAATACATCTACCAAAATTCAAACCTTTACATATATGGTTCATAACATATCAATTAGCTATTGTAAAAGAAAAAGAACACAAGGTCAGGGCTGAGCTCAAACTCTGGATATTCCACACTTTAGTGAAGTGCTCTACCAAATTCTACATTTCCTCGACTGTTTTTCCATATTCAACAGCCAAATGAGTCATGTTTGTCGGTAGAAAACTTCCAAAGACTGCACTGGGTAAAAACTGTAACAGGACATAGAAAATGAAAGGTTGGACCAGGGTTCGAACCTAGGGGTTGACCACCTTGTCTACAGGCACATAGTCCACCAAGTTTACACACTGCATTCTTTTGCAAACTCTTAGGAAACATTTCAGTATTTTCTTATGAAATAAATAAGCTGTTATCTAAATAATGCAGGAATAATATGGTGAATTGGGTTTTTAGTGTCATTTCTGACTTCTTTGAATATTTCTCAGTGGAACATCTGTCCTACTTGGTCATTCTTCTGTTTTTACACATTTCTTACCTACCTGATTTTGTGCAAAAACCTTGTTTCAAATGATTGACTATGGTCACCCTGAATACAGTACTGGAACTGAATCAATGTCTCATTATCCAATTCCAGGTACTGATAGATATCTCCATAGAAACAGTTACAACACAAACAACCAATCACCATCAATGTAACAAAAGTATCAGGTCACCAGACTGCTGTGCAAAAAAAAACTGATTGAGCACTTTCAAATAAATTAGACATACACGGGTAGAAGCAAGGTAAAGATCTTGAATTATTGTTTAAGCTTTGTTTTCATTACAGATAGGCATTGTATCTACTATTGTATTTATTTACTGACAGAAAGCATAAATATTTATTTAATTCTTTGATTATCATTAAATGCTTGGGTGTCTAAAAACCGAAGACCCTCTGAAGCAAAGGCAGAGTTCAATGTGATTCTATTAAGATTATCCCTCAAACAAAGACAGCATGGGCTTTGGTCAGTAAACTAGTTTTAAGATCAATGCAAGCATGCATGTAAACGTTTTTTTTTAAGTTTTTTTAAAGAACATTCCTAATCTATAGAGTACTATCCCTGCCTTCATGCATTAAAATAATCTACTATCTATAAACACAATATAAACATGCAAATTAGTCTCATTATGACTCTTTCACTACTGTTGTTATGGTAACAATATCTGTTCAATTCTGTTGTTATGGTAAAAATACACATGTACCATCTCCCCTATATGTTGTTATGAAAACTTGTTATAATGAAATTAATATTGTTCAAATTTACTGTATACTAAATATGACAACATTAACACTATTCATCTTCCAAAACATAAAAGTTATAACCCTAAAAATACTAGTATTAATGGAGTTATTTATGTCACATGTGTAAAACAATAACTTTCTTGCTTACTTTTTGTTTCCATGATAATTGAAAATATGTTAAATGTTATGTTTATTAGTGAAGTTACATCAGTCTTTGAAAATCCATATTTAATGAAAATAATAAATATGTACAAAGCTTAAAGGTCATCACATATGACAAAAATAATCCACTTCCACTAACTTACTTACTCGTCTCATTTATGAGCAATATGTGATGTTATACAACATGAAAGACCTCCGTTTCTTATCTCTGAATATTTTAACCCTATATTGACTATGAAGTAAAGTGAAGCTTCAAAAATGTAAATCGGCACATATCTGTGTCTATTAATTTAATTATTTGACGTATAATTTTATTTTCTCAACTTTGTTTAATAGTCAGTGCAAGTGCAATTGATTTACATCAAAATTAAAAGTCCCTGGCATAAAAGAATTTCCCCCAAGTTACTAATGATATTATTGAATTAATAAATTTCTGTTGTTCTTTATCTTTCTTGATTTGAGATTTACAAGCCAGGTCTTTGTGGTCACTACTGTAAAACAGAGGCTGTAGGATCACAACAGTAGAACATTGAGTGTTTACTCCCTAAACAGAGGCTGTAGGATCACAACAGTAGAATGTCGAGTGCTTACTCCCTAAACAGAGGCTGTAGGATCACAACAGTAGAATATTGAGTGCTTACTCCCTAAACAGAGGCTGTAGGATCACAACAGTAGAATATTGAGTGCTTACTACCTAAACAGAGAATGTAGGATCACAGCAGTAGAACACTGAGTGCTTACTCCCTAAACAGAGGCTGTAGGATCACAGCAGTAGAACACTGAGTGCTTACTCCCTAAACAGAGGCTGTAGGATCACAGCAGTAGAACTCTGAGTGCTTACTCCCTAACCAGAGGCTGTAGATCACAGCAGTAGAACACTGAGTGCTTACTCCCTAAACAGAGGCTGTAGGATCACAACAGTAGAATATTGAGTGCTTACTCCCTAACAAGAGGCTGTAGGATCACACAGTAGAACACTGAGTGCTTACTCCCTAAACAGAGGCTGTAGGATCACAGCAGTAGAATATTGAGTGCTTACTCCCTAAACAGAGGCTGTACGGATCCCGCCAGTAGACTATGATGTGATTTACTCCCTAAACAGAGGCTGTAGTGGGGATCACAGGACAGTAGAACACTAAGTAGCTTACTCCCTAACAAAGGCTGTAGGATCACAACAGTAGAACACTGTGAGTAGTTTACTCCCTAAACAGAGGCTGTAAGGATCACAACAGTAGGAATACTTGAGTATTTACTCCCTAAACAGAGGCGTAAGATCACAGCAGTAGAATATTGAGTGCTTACTCCCTAAACAGAGGCTGTAGGATCACAACAGTAGAATATTGAGTGTTTACTCCCTAAACAGAGGCTGTAGGATCACAGCAGTAGAATATTGAGTGCTTACTCCCTAAACAGAGGCTGTAGGATCACAACAGTAGAACACTGAGTATTAACTCCCTAAACAGAGGCTGTAGGATCACAACAGTAGAACACTGAGTGCTTACTCCCTAAACAGAGGCTGTAGGATCACAACAGTAGAACACTGAGTATTAACTCCCTAAACAGAGGCTGTAGGATCACAACAGTAGAACACTGAGTGCTTACTCCCTAAACAGAGGCTGTAAGATCACAACAGTAGAACACTGAGTGCTTACTCCCTAAACAGAAGCTGTAGGATCACAGCAGTAGAACACTGAGTGCTTACTCCCTAAACAGAGGCTGTAGGATCACAGCAGTAGAATATTGAGTGCTTACTCCCTAAACAGAGGCTGTAGGATCACGACAGTAGAACACTAAGTAGTTACTCCCTAAACAGAGGCTGTAGGATCACAACAGTAGAACACTGAGTGCTTACTCCCTAAACAGAGGCTGTAGGATCACAACAGTAGAACACTGAGTATTTACTCCCTAAACAGAGGCTGTAAGATCACAACAGTAGAATATTGAGTGTTTACTCCCTAAACAGAGGCTGTAGGATCACAGCAGTAGAATATTGAGTGCTTACTCCCTAAACAGAGGCTATAGGATCACAACAGTAGAATATTGAGTGTTTACTCCCTAAACAGAGGCTGTAGGATCACAGCAGTAGAATATTGAGTGCTTACTCCCTAAACAGAGGCTGTAGGATCACAACAGTAGAACACTGAGTATTAACTCCCTAAACAGAGGCTGTAGGATCACAACAGTAGAACACTGAGTGCTTACTCCCTAAACAGAGGCTGTAAGATCACAACAGTAGAATATCAAGTGTTTACTCCCTAAACAGAGGCTGTATGATAACAACAGTAGAACTCTGAGTGCTTACTTCCTAAACAGAGGCTGTAGGATCACAACAGTAGAACACTGAGTGCTAACTCCCTAAACAGAGGCTGTAGGATCACAACAGTAGAACACTGAGTGTTTACTCTCTAAACAGAGGCTGTAAGATCACAACAGAAGAACACTGAGTGCTTACTCCCTAAACAGAGGCTGTAGGATCACAACAGTAGAACACTGAGTGTTAACTCCCTAAACAGAGGCTGTAGGATCACAACAGTAGAATATTGAGTGTTTACTCCCTAAACAGAGGCTGTATGATAACAACAGTAGAACTCTGAGTGCTTACTCCGTAAACAGAGGCTGTATGATCACAACAGTAGAACTCTGAGTGTTTACTCCCTAAACAGAGAATGTAGGTTTTTAATCTCTGATTGTGTTTATTCAAAATTGTCTTTTATTTTGACAACAATTTGGGAATTAAAAAAGAAAACCAGTTTTCTGGATGAAATTTAAAAAACCAATACTAAGCAAGGCATGGCTTAATAATTTTTCTCAACAATGCTGTATGTTTTCCTTCAAAATCAAAAACAGCTGGTTATATTTCAATATAAGGGCAATGACATTAAATCAAATGTGATCAAATCTAATTAAATCAATCAGCTAGCCTATAGGAGGGGTAGGTTTTTACATCTTTCCTTTTGGAAATATGACAGTGATAATGATAACAAAATCAAATTCTTTTTAGCTAATAACTAACAAATCTTTCATGTTGTCTCAGGCAATTTGTAATTTTATCTAAATGTCCAAATGTTAGTTAATTCTGAAATCCATCTTTTATTACATGGAAACAAAAATCTACCTTTTTATTAAAATTATACATGAAACATACACCAAGATGAACTTTTGAACTAATGTCCCTGGTTAAAAGGAACACATAAATGTTAAGCAAAAATACAGGATGTACAGGATACACAATGTAAAATCTAAAATAAGCTTTTTAACACAAATAATGAAGCAAATCTAAAATAAAGTTAGCAATGCCAATTCTAAAAGCAATAAAACAGTAAAGCCAAAGCAAAATTAAAAAGCTACTTAAACTTATCCCCTAGGCGGAAACTACAAAGGTAACTCATCCCCTAGGCAGAAACTACAAAGGTAACTCATCCCCTAGGCAGAAACTACAAAGGTAACTCATTTAAGCAAGAAAACAGACACTTTTTTCTAAAAAACAAATTGATAAACAAGCAAAGTATTTGAACCCTATAGAACCAGGATATTCAAATATTGAGAAATCTATTTCCATAAATCTAAGGCTACTAACTTCAAATCTTGCTACTAAGCAAGGCCCTACAAGAAAAGGTTGAAGGATAACATTGGATTTATTGCATTTAAAAGAAGTTTTTGTTTTGAATACAGTAAGGTTTTTCAATTTGTTGATGTAGATTCCTTATATTGACATTATGAAAGACTGCAATTTTTGATTTCTAAAATTTAAATCAGAGACAAAGAAAATCTTCCTAACTTGATATTTTCCTCAAAAGTTAGTGTTCACAGTTTATATTCATTGTCACATATCTGTTAAAAACTTGAAAATAGGCAGGGACTGTTTCTAATAATAAGTTACCATGGAAACGGATGCTGGTTTTTAAGGAGTCAGATATAAATGTCTTAATTTTGATCAAATATAATAGAAAAAAGTTGGCATAAATTTGCTTTTTGCTGGTGATGTCACAATATAAATAACATGGTATTAAATTTCATTAAATATCAAACTATACATTTAATAAAGTACTTCTTTGATGTGATATGATGTAGTAAATATTTAATGGAATTATACACTACATTTTCATTCTAAGATTTGGGTTTCTAGGTTTCTTTTAGGGTTTAGGTTAGCAGAACAAAGTATGGGTTAACAGTACAGATTAGTCCCTTGTATTAGTAGCAATAATTAGTATTAAGATGATTCTATTCTAATAACTTCATGCACGTCTTGTTACTGATCTTAAAAATAAATAGACATAATAAAAACAGCTGTACCCTGACAAACGTTCAATGTTTAGAGAAGGATAAGAACTGAAGGTAAGTATGAGAAAATTTCAATTTGATTGACTTTGAATTTCACCAGGTGCCACCTTTTACCATATACATGTATAAATATATATATAGTGCTCTATGTATAATTGATTTAGAGTGTCAGTCTAAGTTTGGAGATATCTATCCAAAGAAAATCATGCCATGTGATATTTATCCAATTTTCCCCATTCTTTCCCTTGTCATTTACAATCTCATTGAAATGTTAGGGAAAAAATGTTGATTTCTTAAGATTTCAAAAATATTTATTTAAAAAAATGTAAATTTCATATACTCAATACTTCTGATTAAAAATATTGAAAAATAGCATGAAAATTATAATATCTCTCTATCTAGAAATGTATGGTTTGCCTAAAATCAAGCATTTTAACTCTGGAATTTATCATTTTTAAATTCTTAAAATCTTTATACACATTCTGGCATGATTTTCTTTGTATTCAGGGTGACCTGATATGAACTAAACTAAATGTGTAGCAAAAAAATAAAGCAAAATATTTCCGCAGGTGCTCATACCTTTAATTCAGCTGTTAACTTCATTTTTGAATTTTCTAGCCTGGTTCTTAGCTCCTCAATTTCATGAGTCATTCTGGTGACCTGTATTTTATAATTGCTCTGTTTAAAGAAGAAATAAATAAAAATGATAAAAATTAATAAAAAATCATTCTAAATAAATTATCATTTATTATTTTCTATTCTATAAAAATAATCAAAATTTACATTTAACAGATATCAATGATGGCTATCACAACAAAAAATATATAAATAAATAATTTACATTTCTAAAATTATTTACAAATTTACAAACACATAATTACAGTATAATACTTTATGGGCTTCATCAATGTCACATGTGATATTTTATCACTTTGTATACCTGGAACAATGCCATTCAATATCCAATAAAGGTATTAAATCTGCACAAAAATTACAATTTATCACATGATGCATTGACAAATTCCATTTGAAAACCTCTTTTCCATTACCAATAATTAAAAAAAGTTTAAATTTGAAGTGATCTTACTGATCATGTTGGCATATTAAATAAGAATGACAAAGTCTCACAGAAGAGAAAAAAGCTTTTGTTATTTTGAAATTTTCTTTCATGTTTACTCAATAATGAATTTGTTTTACAATAACTCGGGAAACTATAAAAAAAATTCTAGAATTACAAATGTATATAAAAAAATTGAGTCTGAATGTACCATAGTACAGAAAATAGATAATAGGTATATTTTGATTAGAAAAGAGAATTTTCAACCTCTTAAAGGTAGTAAGTAAAATTTAAGTAGCCATGCTGGATGTCAAAAACAGCTTTCATACGCATGATGTAGCACCTTCTACTCTCACTTAACATAGTAAAATATCACAGACAACAATCAATATCACAGCTATCTTCATGATTAAATGTATTTAAAAGTGTGTGTGTGTGTGTGTGTGTGTGTGTGTGTGTGTGATGTAAAAAGAGACCCATTGCCACTGCAGTGCTCAACCAATGACAATTGTTTTGCATACTGCGTGGTACCCCAGTCAAACATAATAGGCATTCATCCTAATTAGAATTTGAGGCACCAGTAAATACATGTTTAACAAACTTGTTATCAAATGAGTTTTTTGAATACTTGCAGACAAAGTTTGGTTCAAACTGATCCAGAAGTTTTTGAAGAGATGATATAAATCTGTGTAACATGACACATACATATATGCACAAGCATGCTGAGAAATGCTATACATAAATACAGCTAACAATAGCTGACCAGTCGGGCTTAAAACATATTAAATGTAGTTAAATCAAACAAAATATTTCAATAAAATAAAAATAATACTACATGTATATAGTACATTATTTACACTTTTGTACATGTATATAAATCATTACTTTACCTACCAACAGCAATAAACAAAGCTTTAGATCCCAGTCCATACTATGTTTTATTTTTACCTACCAATGAATTTGTTAAGTTGCATAAACTGAAAATTTTTTTCATTCTGAAGTTTTAAATTGAAATTATGAAATACATGTATAATCTTTCTAGAAATGTTTCATTATGAAAGGATAACTCATAAATTAATAAAATTTATGCTTCAAATATATTGATAGAAGCAGAGTCAACCAAAATTTTAAAATTTACTTAACTTCATATTCACTTCGAATAGAAAATAATTTTCAACATAAAACAACAAAGGATAAGAGTCAGTTTTTCAGTCAAGTTTTTCAAAAATTGATTTTATGTAAAAAAAAAAAAATTGATCTATCTGTCTAATACAATTTTTTTTTAGAGTATTTTACCTTGGAATTATAAGAAGAATGAAAAAAATAATGTAATTAAAAAATAAATACTAGTAAATAAAACAAAATAAAATAAATAATAAATAAATAAATAAATAGTAAATGTCTATGATCTATATAAATACAATTACTGGTACTTATACATTTATAAATCTTTTCTCATCTTATAACTGATGTCTTTGTTACATATCATTTAAATAAGTTAATATTTTTCATATATTTATTTCAGCATTAATTGCTATGGAATAATTTTTTTTGTCCACAATTGCAAAATGGACATTGAATAAAAGAAGTAAGATCATAAGAACGGGTAAAATGCCAGTATAGTTTTTTTTTACTATCAGGTGAAAGGCAAACAATAGGTAAAATATTACATGATATTAAAACTGCAAATACATTAATCTTAAAACTGAAATTTAAAATAAATTAATTACAACTGAAAAATTATTTATAATCAGTTATTAGAAAGAAAAGTTTACATTTTATAACTAGTTCAGTAGTTTTTATCTGTACAATATTGTATTGGATTGTTTTAATACCCATCAGTCTAATATGGTATTGGATTGTTTTATCAATAGTTATATTTATCGGTCCGATATGGTATTGGATTGTTTTATCAATAGTTATATTTATCCGTCTGATATGGTATTGGATTGTTTTATCAATAGTTATATCTATCAGTATGATATGGTATTGGATTGTTTTATCATTAATTATATCTATCACTGATATGGTATTGGATTGTTTAAATAATTTCTATCAGTCTGATATGGTATTGGATTGTTTTATCAATAGTAAAATCTTTCAGTCTGATATGGGTTGGATTGTTTTATCAATAGTAATATTTATCAGTCTGATATGGCATTGGATTGTTTTATTAACAGTAATATCTATTATTCTGATATGGTATTGGATTGTTTTATGAGTAGTAATATCTATCATTCTGATATGGTATTTGATTGTTTTATCAATAGTTATTTTTATCGGTCTGATATGGTATTGGATTGTTTTATCAATAGTAATATTTATCAGTATGATATGGCATTGGATTGTTTTATTAACAGTAATATCTATCACTCTGATATGGTCTTGGATTGTTTTATCAATAGTAATATCTATCAGTCTGATATGGTATTGGATTGTTTTATTAGTAGTAATATCTATCATTCTGATATGGTATTGGATTGTTTTATCAATAGTTATTTTTATCGGTCTGATATGGTATTGGGTTGTTTTATCAATAGTAATATTTATCAGTATGATATGGCATTGGATTGTTTTATTAACAGTAATATCTATCACTCTGATATGGTCTTGGATTGTTTTATCAAAAGTAATATCTATCACTCTGATATGGTATTGGATTGTTTTATCAAAAGTAAAATCTATCATTCTGATATGGTATTGGATTGTTTTATCAATAGTGATATCTATCAGTCTTATATGGTATTGGATTGTTTTATCAAAAGTAATATCTATCATTCTGATATGGTATTGGATTGTTTTATCAATAGTTATATCTATCAGTCTTATATGGTATTGGATTGTTTTATCAAAAGTAATATCTATCATTCTGATATGGTATTGGATTGTTTTATCAAAAGTAAAATCTATCATTCTGATATGGTATTGGATTGTTTTATCAATAGTGATATCTATCAGTCTTATATGGTATTGGATTGTTTTATCAAAAGTAATATCTATCATTCTGATATGGTATTGGATTGTTTTATCAATAGTAATATCTATCAGTCTTATATGGTATTGGATTGTTTTATCAAAAGTAATATCTATCAGTCTGATATGGTATTGGATTGTTTTATCAAAAGTAAAATCTATCATTCTGATATGGTATTGGATTGTTTTATCAATAGTGATATCTATCAGTCTTATATGGTATTGGATTGTTTTATCAAAAGTAATATCTATCATTCTGATATGGTATAAGATTGTTTTATCAATAGTAATATCTATCAGTCTTATATGGTATTGGATTGTTTTATCAAAAGTAATATCTATCATTCTGATATGGTATTGGATTGTTTTATCAATAGTAATATCTATCAGTCTTATATGGTATTGGATTGTTTTATCAAAAGTAATATCTATCATTCTGATATGGTATTGGATTGTTTTATCAATAGTAATATCTATCAGTCTTATATGGTATTGGATTGTTTTATCAATAGTAATATCTATCAGTTTTATATGGTATTGGATTGTTTTATTAGTAGTAATATCTATCATTCTGATATGGTATTGGATTGTTTTATCAATAGTTATTTTTATCGGTCTGATATGGTATTGGATTGTTTTATCAATAGTAATATTTATCAGTCTTATATGGTATTGGATTGTTTTATCAAAAGTAATATCTATCATTCTGATATGGTATTGGATTGTTTTATCAAAAGTAAAATCTATCATTCTGATATGGTATTGGATTGTTTTATCAAAAGTAATATCTATCAGTCTGATATGGTATTGGATTGTTTTATCAAAAGTAATTATCATTCTGATATTGTATTGGATTGTTTTATCAATAGTAATATCTAACAGTCTTATATGGTATTGGATTGTTTTATCAATAGTAATATCTATTAGTCTGATTTGGTCTTGGATTGTTTTATTAGCAGTAATATCGATCATTCTGATATGGTATTGGATTGTTTTATCAATAGTGTTATCTATCAGTCTGTATGGTACAATGTATTGGATTGTTTTATCAATAGTAATATCTATCAGTTTGATAAGGCCTTGGATTATAGGTTCTGATGCTATTATTATTCTGTTGTACTGGACGCTGAGTATAACTGTTATACTGAGGAGCGTAATACTGACTGTTATAATACTGATTCCTTATTGGAGGCAAATAATCAGACCTAGGATCAGTCAGTCTGGACCTGTATCTTGAAAGTTTCCATGGTGAAGAAGACCTTACTGCATGGTGTGGACTAGGAGAATTTTCTCGAAAATATGTTGGTATCTGGGCAGTTATTTTTTTAGGGTACTGATAACCTATTGAATTAGGCCTGGTAGGAAATTGGGAGGGGTACCGATCCTGTTGAACATACTGTAACCGATTTGCAATATTTTGTCTGTAAGGAAAATTAAAGTTACTGGTGCTGTATTGATGGTTACTGACATGTTCTGCACTACCCTGACTGGACGTTAATGATTGCAACGTCCCAGTACTTCCAAAATTTTCACCAACCTGCTTTGACGGTTTCAGATCACCGACTTTTGTTTGTTTTTCTTTGGGTCCTTCAAGAGTATTCATTAATTTTCTATGAATTATATCAAGTTCATGTCTTAAACGATTACACTGTTCTTCTAAAGGATTTGTCTTTTTCTTTTCTTCAAAATATCTCTTCTTCCACAAATCTCTTGCTGTAAAATATTTTGTTTTAAAAATTTTAAATATTACTAACTCTGATTTTTAATCAGTATTTGAACCATAGTATTCTCAAAGATAATGTTTGCTTAACATAAAAGTTTATTCAAAATTCAAGTATCTACAATTTATCTAGTTTATTAAATTTTCAACTTGTTTCCAATTATATTTCTTTTCTGTCAACCCAAGCCTAGCCTAAAGGTTTGTAAGGCTCCAGTTTCAGCATTTTGAGACAATCTCTCCTCTTCAATGGATGTTTGCTTCCATCACAAAATGTACCCCCAGCATTTTTGCCAATATCCATTAATTAGTTAGGTGATCACACTAAAGCAAAAGTAAATGTCTTGTTCAAAGATATACCATGCAGCTTATCTGGGATTCAAACCAATGATTCTCAAGTTCTATCTTTAATGCTTTAACCACTTGGCTACATGACTGTCCACTTTCCACAAAAAATTAAAAAATTAAAAAAAAAAATAAAAAAAAATCATGTGAACTTGAAATATGTAAAACAAATGGAAAAAATTGAAAAAAAATTGCTCAAGCAACTAATTTTCAATTCATTATATTAAACACTATGTATGTTTGGTTTCATCTATCCTGTAGTTTTTAACATTTTACACATACCATGATTGCGTCTGTTTTGTGTTTTATTTTGCATCTGTTTTGCTTTTCTTACTAATTCTTCTCGCTGTCTTTCTACTAATTTTCTTTCTTCTTTTGCTAATTCTAATTCCCTGTACAACTTTTCTCCTAGAAAAAGCAACAACAAAAATAAATTGTTTTTAATGACAAGGGAGACAACTCTTCAATACTTCTTCAAACTGACTATTGATTTTTTCCCCATAAAGTCATAACTTATTTCTGTATTTTTAAAGTTTATGTTGGAAATCAATCATTTATAAACCAAAAGTAATCTTGATTAGATGAATAAATGATATTTTCATGTGATACTTGTATTTGCCTAGTGAGAGAGATTGTAAATGTCACAACTGCATTCTCACAAAGAAACTGCATTGAGATACGTTAAATTGACATCTGTGAATTATCAATTAAAACATTTTATAAAAAAATTCTTCTCTTTAGAAATGATAATAATCAAGAGAGTAAAGTTTGCTTTTACCTACAGATATAGACTCCCTTTATTAATGGCCTTAAACAAAAATTCACTCACCCTTACATCAAGAGTAAGGTGTGGTAAGATTTAAAAAAAAAAAGTAACATGAAAAGGTAATGTAAATGTTGAACATTAATACAAACTCTTGTTTGGGTTAAATTTCTTCACTGCAACTACTGCCTCAATATAAGTGAAAAAAATCTTGGATGGAATGTAAAACACCATTACTCCACTCAACTCCTTCTCTGCAACAAGATGAACACCATGTGGTGTTTTGATCAGATTTTAATAATGATTAATAAAATATGTTCACTTTCAAAGAAGTTCCTCTGTCTTTGAGCCTCTGTGAGTTCTGTCATCTTTAAAGCTGGAGGAGAAGGAAATCTATTCTCATCCTGAAATAAAAAACATTTTGTTCAAATATTTTTTGAATAGGAATAAAAAATATAATAGCCAAGAATATTTTATTAATATAAATTAGGTTCAAAATCTATTTGTAAAATATCATAATAATTGGTGTTTATTAAAAGATAAAGTTGCCATGTTATTTTGTCAGACTAGATACAGGTCAAACCTGTCTAAAACAACCACCTTAAAAACACGACTTTCTTTATTACAAACATCAGTAATTCATGATGAAAATAAATCTTATGTTCTTTAACTATGCAACCAGTGCTGGATCCAGAATTGTACAAAGGCGGCATAAATGCTAAGAGCCAATGGTTGCATGGAACCTACTATAGGGGTCAGTAGGGCATGCTCCCCTGGAAAATTTTGGAAAAAATGGCACAAAATCTTGTAATCTGGTGCAAACTAAGCTGCATTAAAGAGAAAAAACTTTCATTCATAGTGCCAGGTATTTGGTATATGCCCTCCTCTAAATCCAACCCTGGCAACACATTATGTGTTTATGAACTATTAATAAAGATATTCACTGGTCCCTAAATAAAGTAATTGTTATAGACAGGTCTGACTGTACAGTCATTAAACTAACAGTTTAATAAATATGTATCAGTAGGTTATAAATTACCACCAATACTATGCTAAAATCAGTATAATAGAAAATAAAGTTTTAGTACCAGTTTATTTACTAGGAAAAGCTAACAAAAAAGTAGAAAAATAGCTCTTTAGACTTTAACAGATGAGCTAAAAAGCATTCATCAAAAGAGTGACAGAAATAGCTTTCAAAACTTTCTGCCAATGTCTGAAGGTCAGAAATTCAATCAAGTGCTGGTATATGTTGTGTAAATAACTATGAGTCTTTTAAGATAACCAGATCTATCCTCAGTGCTTGAAAAGCTAAAATTGCACTATGTTCACAGATTTAATCAATTTGACAACAAATAATAATTTTGTGTGAATCTAGTAAAACAAACACTGGATAAGTAAATGTAAAAAAAATTAAAACTAATAATAATAATAACTAGAGATTGTAACTGGGATACCAGTTACGTATGATTCCCCACCATCCATAATCTATATATTGTCTAAAATATACACCTGCTGATGGACTGATCTCGAGATGGATTGATAGTATCCATTACTAGTAATCGAAAGCTGACTAAGAGAAAGGGCGGAAGACAAGTAAATTTAAAGTTAACATCGAATTGTACAATTATAATTCGAGCAGTATTCATTTTAATATATATTTTCATTCTCTCATACCCCATTGTTGCAACAATGTTTTTTGTTAAAAGAAACCAATTGATCACGGGAGTCCGAATCTGCATGTATAAATCTATTTATAATTCGAAATGTATGTAAATTATACAAGTTTAATACATCAGAATCATGCGTTCTGTCTTCTGACAAAGGTCCTATCCATTAAATTGGCAATTCTATTAGCTGGTGTATTTTGATTGGACAGGTAACCAACTTTGATTGATAGCAAATCTATTTCACGAACTGTGAGGTGTTTAACCAACAAATTTGATTGACGTGTGTCGTGAAGTAGCCATAACCTACATATTAATGGATAATTGACAAAGAGATTAAAGCAATTATCCATATCAAAACATGTAATAATGCTATTGAATTTGTTTACAATTCTTTGAATAGGAATTTAATCCTGTAAACTTGCCTTAAGAAATGAAATCAAGTATGCCATAAGATAGTGTTTCTTGACTGAGGGTGGGTGTTAAGAATTCTGGCTTCCCACCCCTACCCTCTCTTGAAAAGGATTTCCTGGAGGTTTTTATCACTCTTTTCAAAAGTCCATAATGAACAAGAAAATATACAGATGAGTGGAAAGGATTTTAACTATTTAAAAGCTATACATGTACATAGCACCACCCACAGTGGGAAATGACCTTAGGTGCCCTTTATTAATATCACTCTATTCAACTTTTCATAAGGAACCAGAAAATACATAAATTAGGGGTGGGGATTTCAATAGTTTAAAATTAACTTAGCACCACCCAGCCCTACCCTTCAGTGGGAAAGGACCTTAGGTGTCTTTGATTAGTGTCATTCTTTTCATTTTATCATTAGGAACCAGAAAATATATACTTTAGGGATGGGGATCTCATTAGTTTATGAGATATGACAAAGCCCTATATATGGTTTTATAGCACACTGCAAAGTGTTTAAGGAAAAATTGGTGATTTTTGTTTTTAAGATCCCATCTTCCGTCCCTCACCCAATAAATACCCATGAATGTAAAACTTTAATGGTGCAGGAACCTATCCTAAAATTTTGAACGAGATTGAATGATGCGTTTAACTTGTTTGGCAGTGCTGATAAAAATTTGATATATTTTTAACAATTTAATACATAGTAACTGAGAATTTATTAAGAACAAATTATGTATGTGAGAAAGAGGTTAGTCACTTGATTAACATTTAGTTCATTAACATTCAATCAATTTTGTTTAGTGCTTAACTGTATACATTAATTCAGATTACCCATTTTTATCGGGCGCTCATATATCTGAGAAACTGAATAAGAAAGAAGAAGATTCTGTAAGAGTTATCTCTCTTTGTACATATTGGACAGAAAGATGTTTGGAATTAAATTACGCAATTTACATGCACCGACCGCTGAGACGTCGAGATAGAAAAAAATTTGATCATTTATCCATATCTACCAGGATAGCAGATTGTTGGTACCAAATTTCATCGAAACCCATCATACCGTTTCCGAGTTCTGCACCGGACAATTTTAAGGAAGAAAAAAAATTATAAAAATAATAATAATAATAATAATAAGAAGAAACAGAACGAAAACAATATGATTCCCCACCTTTGGGTGGGGAATCATAATTATATATATATATATATATATATATATATATATATATATATATATATATATATATATATGCATTAAAAAAAAACATTACAAAAGAGTATTTTTTATGTTAAATGTTATAACCACTGTTATGACCCCTGATAATTTATCTAATTCAATTTTCCTATCAGTATTATGTAGTAAAATTATGTCCTTTATTTAACATACTCTTTTTTCAACACAGCATATATCTCTGATATATTAAGCTGGAGGATTTAAACCTGGTAACAACTTCAAATAATAAAATGAAAGGTTTAAAACATGTAAACTTGCCAATCTTGTATGATGGATTGAATTATGTAACTAAAAGCAATGCTGAAAATTCAAATTATTTATAAAAAATTTAAACCAAACTCGTTTATACATTGAAAATTAAATCTCTTACTGATTTTTTAGAACCAGATGTTGACTGTTCTGATGCATTTTGATCTTCATTCAATTCTTTCTCGCTTCCCTTATTGTCATGACTACTTTCACTTTCCTTGCTGTCATGACTACTTTCACTTTCCTTGTTGTCATGACTACTTTCACTTTCCTTGTAGCCATGACTACTTTCACTTTTTGGAGTAACATTGATTTTCTTGGTATTGACATTATTGGTATCATTGACCTCAGTGCCGTTTTGAAGTTCTTTCTTGTCATTTATACTTTGTTCAGTTTTTTCTTTATTTGTCAATGTATTTTTTCTATTCTCCCCCTCATCATCATTTTGTTGCCCTGCTTTTAAGCTTTCTTTTGAGTCCATTTTTTCCCCATTTTGAACAACAGGGTCTTGAAATGTAACACTGAAGGTATTATTGGTCTTTTCTCTGTTTTGTAATGTTTCATTATTACTTTTATTACTCATGATTGAGTTTTTGTCACTACGACTACTCCGAACACTGTTTTGTTCTTCTGAATCTTTATTTTTATCTTCATTGTCTTTATCATAATTTTTCTCTGTGTTTTTCTTTATATCGGGTAGTTTCGCCCTTTGGTTTAAGTTGTCTCTGTCGCTAAATGAACTTTCTAATTCTGAAGATTTATTTCTATCATATGGAAGTAACTTTGCTTTCACTCTATAATTAGAACTATATCTCCCAGAATTCTCATTATCACTACTCTGAACATCAGTACTCTGATCATCCCAGGATACATCACGTTTTTTTACCCTTCGTCTACTTGTGCGTCCTATTATCCGTGGACTTTTTGGTGACAAATATCGTGAATCATCTTCACTCTGATCAGTGATATTGATGTTTATATTAATGTTTTTTGTCTTATATCCCATGTCGTCTTCCATCTGCATTGCAGACGGATTTCTTGATACCAGCATTGCAGATGGATTTCTCGATACTGGTAGAGACAATGGCTGTAACAAATGTTCTGTTTCAATTTCTGGCTTTTCTGTTTTATACTCCTGCTCCTGAATTTATTCATTTTTTAAAAAAAGTTATTTTTTTGGAATTATTTTGTTTAATGCTTCAGTTATTGTGCTCTGATTGCAGAAAACAGTGATTTAATTCCACATAGTTCTATTAGTCTGTTCACACATCAGGTATCTATTACATGGTTTCGGGTAGATTAATGTTATCTCGGTGCTGTTACTCAAGTTTTCTTATTAGGTTTATCCATGTTTGGTGTGATTAAGTTATTTTTCATTTAGGAGTATTAAACTTCCATGATTATCTCCCTTTGTGATCCACTTACCTAGAGATCTTCACGTCTTTTTAGTATACACAATTTTTTTTTATTTTTAAACTTATTAAATTTTTCAGGTCCATTTGTAAAAAAGTTTGGTTATAATCACTGATTAGTTAGTAACATGTCAAATACCACTTATTATTGGTGATGTTTTATTACAAATCAATACATTTAACTTCCCTTGCCAGAATTTTTTTTTCAACATTTATGGCAAAACTTGATAGAACATTCATTAACTATAACCTTACTTTTGAACAAATGGATTGAGATTGTTAACAATGACTGTGAATTACAAACACACTAATTGGTCACTGCAGTGCATAATAGCTAACACAAAACATTATTCACATGTGTCAACTTTCCTAAAAATATTTGATATAATGTACCATAGGATATCCCATAATTCTTGTGATATAATTGTATAAAAAATGGAATCCAACTGTTTGACAATTTCCTGTAAAAATTACCATAACAAGAAAGTTGACACATATGTTCTGTCAAGTATTATACAAATGAGTGACAAACTTCAATACATATTTTAGTTGTTGTGCAAAATTTTTTTTACAAATAAACACATTGAAATTGGTTCTATTAAATAAATGAAACATGGTGTCCAAAGGTGTGTGTGTGTGTGTGTGTGTGTGTGTGTGTGTGACATTTTATATTTGAAGTTATTTTGTAATTTTCATCATTAAAATTATCAAATTTCAAGGTATAATTAATCAAGTTAGTTATCAGAAAGACACCATGCTTCATGAATACATTAAAAAATCTCTGTAATGTATTTAATCTTTCAATAAATAATAAGATATTGTTATAAACAAATTCTTAATCAAATACTTTAAGTCACTAAAATTTAAAGTTTCTAAAAAAATTTAAACATACATGTTTACTGCCTGCTCATTAAATTGTGAAAAAATTTTAATCTTAGATAAGCCTATCAGTTTGTTGGTTCTTTACATTTAATCATATTGTCAAACATCAGTTTAATCAAAGAAAAAATTTTTTCCAATCAAAACAGATACAAATATTAATATAATTTATTAAATCTACTTACATTTTCTGAAGCACCAAGTTTTTGTTTTAATCTACGTTCTCTTTCCTCCTCTAGTTTCTTTCTTTCCTCTTCCTCTCGTCTCCTTCTCTCTTCCTCTTCTCTCTTCCGTTTTTCCTCCTCTTGTCTGTTTTTTTCAAATTCCAATTTTTCCAATTCCTCTTTCTCCCTACGTTGTCTTTCTTTTTCTTCCTCATCTTGTAGCCTCCTTTTTAATTCTTCTTCTTGACGTTTTCGTTCGTTTTCTTCATCTCTTCGTTTTCTTGCCTCGTCCTCTTGACGTCGACGATTGTCTTCCTCCCTTTGCCGACGATCGTCTTCCTCCCTTCGCCGACGATCTTGCTCTTCTCTCCGTTGCCTTTCCTCTTCTTCTTGTTGTCTTCTTCTCTCTTCCTCTTGTTTTCTTCTAAAAAACAAAATAAGCAACCGATTGTTATTCAGATATCAAATCAATTACCATAATTTGGCATTCATTATTATAACTAACCATCAAGAAGTAAACCAATGTAATCTAACTTTCACACAATCTTCTTTTGGCTTTGTTATATAGATAAAAATAACTGCAAAAATGGCTTGATATAAGTCATACTTACATTTTATTACCTATTGAAATTGGCGATATTATATATATATATATATATATATATATATATATATATATATATATATATATATATATATACATGTATAAGCAATGCAATAATGCAATACGCAACAAACACATGGAAATACATCTACAAAATAGTGCTTCAAGAAAGTTGTTTCAGTTGAGCCAGTTTTCACTTACTTAAAATGCCTATCAATACAGATTTGACAGAATTTTAAATTTGGGTTTTTTTGTTGTTTTGTTTTTTCAGAAGTTTATAAAAACAACATTCCAAACTATTTTTGTATTTATAATGTGATTAGATTGAAATTGAAAATACATAAAGTAAAATCATTGTTATTCTTGCTTTTTTTTTTATTTCTTAAAAAAAAACTATAAGATATAATTCTCTGAAATTGTGATTTTGAAAAAATTAATCTTATTAGGAAGGTCTTGATTACCAAAATTTTCTATGGTATTTACTAACCAACAAATATAGTAAAATTTATAATCAATGATCATTTGTAAGAAATTCTCAATTGATTTTCAGTCCATATTTATAGAAATACTGGGTATATATAATTTTTTAGTATTACCTATAGTTTATATCATCATAATTATTTTCTCTGTAGGTTTCCTCTGGGGTCAGTCCAGCTATACCAGAGTCTTCGTTTGTATTTGTGGTAAACCTCTCTCCCAGAGTATCATACTTTGATGGATCTGGCTTGTTCTGTCTACTTCTGCTAGCTGAAGTAAGAGGAGTACCCTTTTTACTAGGTGTGTTTTTACTAGGACTCCCCCCTTTAGAACCTACAGAACCTGGGGTAGGACTTTTATTAGAATTTGATTGGACTTCCTGCAGTGGAATGCTACCTCTTTTTGAAGATGTTTTTGATGGAGGATTACTTTCATGTTTAGAGGAAGGAGTCCTTACTGGAGATTTCTGATCTTGTTTTGAAGATGGTTTTGATGAAGTAACTTCCATGTTTTGATGGGGGACCAGAAGCAATACTTCCTCTTTTGGACTGAGTACCAGTTTTAACAGAAGGGGGAGGGGGACCAGATGTTCCCTTCATGTTTTGATCCTGGGGTAGCAGGCTTTGAACCAGGGGTAGGAGGTTTTGAATGCCTGGAGGATTCTGAAGGTGGTTTGCTATGATCAGGTTTAGAAGATTGTGAAGGAGGCTTTGAAATGAGTTGTTGTGGGGTTGCTGTCCTTGATTGGAAAGCATCCTGCATAGAGCCTTCATCTTTAGCTTGAACATGCTGCTGTTCTGCAGGGGAATCCTTAAAAAGTTCTGCCTCATTAGAATGATTTCCTTGTTTTGACCTGAGAGGAATCATGAGATTGTCTCCTTTGTTTTGATGGAGACGAAGTATCAGAAGAGCTTTTCCCCTTAGTGGGGGATGGTGACCTTGATTGTCTCTTATTATTTGGGACCTCTTCCTGACTGGAGGATTGTTGGATCACTCCATCTTTAGAGTCAACAGTGGCAGCTCTTGTTCGAATTGTGGGAATCGGAGTATTGTGATAGGCTGGCGATGGGTAACCATCTTCAGGATACACTTCCAAATTTTTTGGGGAACGGTTTTGCTTTTGATTTGGATCTGAAAATAGATGAAAAAAAAAAGAAAAATAAATTCTAAGATTTTCAAAACCAATATATTTTTCTGATATACTTTTTTAAAGATTTTTTAAACATCAAATTTAGAATAAAATAGATAAAACATATAGTATTACATACTGGTATGTGTATTTTTTAAAAAACCTACTAAATACAAAAATAGGAAACTATATAAACTTTCTTAAGACTCTGTATTATTATGAAATATTAATTCATAAAAAACATAAAAACATAGGTAAGTACTGCAAAAAAAATCTAAAACTGGGAAAAAAAAATACAAGTAAAAAATGTGCAATACATGTACTGGCTAAACATTTTTATATTTGTAACACCTGATTAATTAACTAAATGATTCAGCATTTAAGTACTTAATTGTTAATTTGCATAAAGCAATATTAAAATCAACGCATTTAATTAAATCTTTTACATCTAATAAATCTAAATCTTATAATTAATATACAGGTGAGGTAAGAGTTATCTGGAAATCAGTCTAATTTTGATCAATTCTAAACAAGGTCAAGACCTAGTATAAATTCTCTAAATTATAACATTATAACTTTATTAGGTAAAATATCAAATGCACTTTAAGTTTATAAATCATAAACTTTCTGAAACTAAAATTACTTAAATGATATAAATGAAAACTTAAAAGTGAAACTTTACATAACTACTGACACTGCCAATGATTACAAAACCCTGAAAAGTTACACCTAACGTGTCATCATTAGATACAATCTATCATAGATATCTAAACAAAGTAAAGACTGATTTCCAAATAATTCTGAAATGTGTTAATAAAAAACTACTGCTATAAAATCTTAAAATGTCAGTATATGTATTGTCATGGTTACAAGTGCAAGCCTTAATCAAATTAAACTACTTGATTTAAAATGTAAAATAATATAAATGTAGCTAGCCTGCAAAATCTGGTCAAACCAAAAGCTTAAGCAATGAACACTAATGCAGGTGCCAGGGATATAACATAAGCTCATACGTTATTTCAAATATAAGGTAAACTTTTCATGTACATGAACTGTACTGGAATCTGGTTTGTAAACACTTTTTCTGTAGGATAGGATTGGAAATTTTTATCTAAGATCCTTCATTATACTGGCCTTCTGGAGAGATCCATCTAACTTTATTATATACTGGAAGTTTTACTTCTTGATAAAGGTTACTCTCCTGTCAGACCTTGGATTAACCTGGGCATACTTCCATAATAAAAACAACACAATAAAGGAAAGTTGTAGTTACCCTTTTTTAAAATTAATGCTTCAAACCTTTTTGTTGATTTGTGTTTTAAATATCATTGTAACAGGAGGGAGGAAACACTTAAAAAAACACATCCTCACCAAGTGCCCTGATGGAGGATTGAACTGGCTCTTCCAGGTGATAAGCGAGCTCTCTACAACAAGGCTAAAGATCAAGACCTTTTAGCCTTGTGGTAGTGCACTCGTTTATCACCCAGAAGGGCTGGGTTTGATATATCAGGCCGAGCACTTGGTGAGTAAGAGTGTTTTCAGGTATTTCCTCTATTCTGTTACACAGCTGTCTCCCTTGTTTAATTTTTTTTCCCTTTATTATTCAATATGTGATATGAACATTACTTTACATTACATAACTTTGCCACTTTCGTATTATACTTATTATCTTTTTATTTATTAATTAAAAAACCTATTATATGTAATTTTTCAAACCATTCAAATATCAAAGAGTGGTTTTCCTTAAAATCAATACAATAATAGAAGTATGAAGGTAACAGAAAAATATAAATAATGTGAAAATTATGATAGTTATGATAGATAAAGCCTGAATTCTTAATGGCTGTCACAGCAACATTACACATGAAAACTTTCATAACATTTTTAAATACAAAACAAGTACAACAAATATTTTATTGAATTAGCTGGCTGTAATGTTGATTCCTTGTCACTGTTGTCTGAACACAAATCATTCCTATAAAATATCCACAGTTATTTTGTCATTTATCGAAGGGCAAACAAATGTAAATATTTGTTTTACGTTCAACACATGGTAGCCTTAAGGTAGTCAATTAGGTTGGCTACCACACTATACTTAGTTAAAGGCAGTCATAAACTAAAAATGTGTTTATTTTTATAAACTTTTTGTGTTCTAACAGAAATCTACCAGCTAATCGAAGCACCAAACATAAACCAAGAATGATTTATATACAAGAAAAAATAAATTAAAAATTTGGGAAAGACTTCCTTTTGTACCCTCCACTAATATTAACTTCCTTTTGCACCCTCCACTAAAATTTAATTTTACTGAAATGGCCTTTAAATGATGAAATCAAGCCACTTTGAAAATTTCTGTGTAAAATATTTTCCCAAAATTTTACATAGAATTTTATTGGTAGGGAGTACAAAAGAAAGTTTTGACAAAATTTGTTTTAATTTTTTAGTAAAAACTAAAGTTAAACTGCTAAAAAAATTGATGAAACATAATTTTTTTTGCATTATTTCAACATTTATAGTTTTTGTTAATTTGAAAGATCCAAACACAATGCAGAGCTTTTTTTTAATTGGACAACAACATTTCAAGTTTTATAACTAAGCCAGGATAAGTAATGCCAATTCTTTTTTAATTGGACACCAACATTTCATGTCTTATAACTAAGCCAGGATGAGTGATGTCAATTTTTTTTAAAATGGACACCAACATTTCAAGTTTTATAACTAAGCCAGGATAAGTGATGTCAATTTTTTTTTAAATGGACACCAAAAATTCAAGTTTTATAACTAAGCCAGGATAAGTAATGTCAATTCTTTTTTAATTGGACACCAACATTTCATGTCTTATAACTAAGCCAGGATAAGTGATGTCAATTTTTTTTAAAATGGACACCAACATTTCAAGTTTTATAACTAAGCCAGGATAAGTGATGTCAATTTTTTTTTAATTGGACACCAACATTTCTTGTTTATAACTAAGCAAGGATAAGTAATGTCAATTTCTTTTTAAAATGGACACCAACATTTCATGTTTTATAACTAAGCCGAGATAAGTGATGTCAATTTGTTTTAAAATGGACACCAACATTTCATGTTTTATAACTAAGCCGAGATAAGTGATGTCAATTTGTTTTAAAATGGACACCAACATTTCATGTTTTATAACTAAGCCGGGATAAGTGATGTCAATTTTTTTTTTAAAATGGACACCAACATTTCAAGTTTTATAACTAAGCCGGGATAAGTAATGTCAATATTTTTTTTTTAAAATGGACACCAACATTTCAAGTTTTATAACTAAGCCAGGATAAGTGATGTCAATTTTTTTTAAAAATGGATACCAACATTTCAAGTTTTATAACTAAGCCGGGATAAGTGATGTCAATTTTTTTTTTAAAATGGACACCAACATTTCATGTTTTATATCTAAGCCAGGATAAGTGATGTCAATTTTTTTTAAAATGGACACCAACATTTCAAGTTTTATAACTAAGCAGAGATAAGTGATGTCAATTTGTTTTAAAATGGACACCAACATTTCATGTTTTAAAATAACTAAGCCAGGATAAGTGATGTCAATTTTTTTTTTAAATGGACACCAACGTTTCAAGTTTTATAACTAAGCAAGGATAAGTGATGTCAATTTTTTTTTTAAAATGGACACCAACATTTCATGTTTTATAACTAAGCCGAGATAAGTGATGTCAATTTGTTTTAAAAAGGACACCAACATTTCATGTTTTATAACTAAGCCGGGATAAGTGATGTCTTTTTTTTTTTAAATGGACACCAAAAATTCAAGTTTTATAACTAAGCCAGGATAAGTGATGTCAATTTTTTTTTTAAAATGGACACCAACATTTCAAGTTTTATAACTAAGCAGGGAAAAGTGATGTCAATTTTTTTTTTAAAATTGACACCAACATTTCAAGTTTTATAACTAAGCCAGGATAAGTGATGTCAATTCTTTTTTAAATGGACACCAACGTTTCAAGTTTTATAACTAAGCCAGGATAAGTGATGTCAATTTTTTTTTTAAATGGACACCAACATTTCAAGTTTTATAACTAAGCCGGGATAAGTGATGTCAATTTTTTTTTTAAAATGGACACCAACATTTCAAGTTTTATAACTAAGCCGGGATAAGTGATGTCAATTTTTTTTTTAAAATGGACACCAACATTTCAAGTTTTATAACTAAGCCAGGATAAGTGATGTCAATTTTTTTTTTAAATGGACACCAACATTTCAAGTTTTATAACTAAGCCAGGATAAGTGATGTCAATTTTTTTTTTAAAATGGACACCAACATTTCAAGTTTTATAACTAAGTCGGGATAAGTGATGTCAATTTTTTTTTTAAAATGGACACCAACATTTCAAGTTTTATAACTAAGCCGGGATAAGTGATGTCAATTTTTTTTTTAAAATGGACACCAACATTTCAAGTTTTATAACTAAGCCGAGATAAGTGATAAGTCAAATTGAGTCAAGATTTTGCAGTTATATGAAGGATTTGATTTGATTTGATTTGATTTAAAGGGGGTTTTATTTCCCAGCCAAGAATATTTTATTTATATCAAGATGTACACCAGCTATAGGTTAAGTAATTTTGACCTTTGCAATCCAGCTTTGGCGATGTGCAGGGAAGGTTGTTTGATATTCCACACCTGCTGTGATCATGGGACATCAGTTTTTAAGGTCTCCTCCCAAGGATCCCTGTGACTTTCATTTCTAAGTGCCTAGTGCTTTGCAAAATATAACTAAGTGGGGAGAAGTGGTGTAAAATTGAGTCAAGATGTTTTCATTTTTATGAAGGAGGAATCAGAATTCTCAAAGTTTGGTATGCTAAATAAAACAATCTCAAGACCTGTTTATAAAAAAACTGATACACATGTATCACATTGAAATTTCTATAGTTCATGTTGCATTAGAAAGTGTTATTATTTATTTCTTAATTTATTTATTATTTAAGTAATTTAGAATTTAGAGATAATAAATTAACAGTAAGTTGATTAATAGGATTGATCTTAACATAGGTCACTCAGTCTGGGTGAAAACATTGCAAAACATATCAAACTGTTAGTAATTTTTATATCGGAAATTGATATTTTGATTGTATATATAATTCACCACCTACTCCCACAGATTCGCTTTCTTTTCATATCAATCATACAAAAACATTTATTTTTCCATTATTGTCATACACAAGGTTGAATAAATGTGCAAAAGTGAAAACTCAAATATTACAGTTAATTGTATTAGCAACAGGGCAAAAATTGATTTTACATCAGATAACACTAAAAATCCATCAAAAACATGGTAGTTCTACATGGGTCTAAATACACTTTGATTTGAGATGTGATTATTATCTACAAAAATAGAACAACTGGTAAAACGATACATTTTACAAAATATATATCAAAATTAAAAGATCAAAGGGTGTATTATGATGTCAATTAATAAATTGAAATAAAATCACTTGAAGCCAGATTCTGTAATTAAATAATCCAATTAACTACAATGTATTTATTTTTTGGGGCAAAATTTAGAATAAGACAAATGTATATTGGTCTATTTAACATTAATTAAGAGGGTATACTAGTTGCTTTAAATTTTTTTTATATACCTAAAGTTGCCAGAACATTAGTCATGTTTTGATTTTGAGAGCTCTAGGTTCAAATCTTACATTGGACAGCTACTAATAAAAGAAAAGTTTTAGTTTTCTTGCCAAAGAGTGGTGGTTCCCTCAGGACATTGGTCATTTTTTGATTTTGAGAGCCCTGGGTTCAAATCCCACATGGGACAGCTTCTACATAATATAAGTAAGTTTTTCAGTTTGCTTGCCAAAGGGTGGTAGTTTCTTCAGGGACTCCAATTCCGTAAACCATTTGTGCATTGTTTGTCTTAATACAAGTCAGAAAATGAGATGTAAAACTCTATATAACTCCACTGTAATACACTATACTTTAAAGAATATTTATCTAAATTTAAAGTCTTGGAACACATTGTATCTCTGCACTGCATGGGTAAAGTTTGAAGAAACCCCACTAACATAGACCCCCTTATAGTGTTGAGTATGTTAACAATGTTTGGTAACACATTTCATGTACTAAAATCCTGTCATTTTTAAATGCCGAGATAACAATTAAACTGTACAGATAAAAGATAATGGTGTAATCTTTCTGATAAGAATTTAAGTTCTTGTGTACTTCATATATAAAGTCTATGTTAATGTTTTGTTCTTTTTCTAGTTTATTTAAAATTGTGTTTGAAATTTAAAACTAAATCATTTTTCAAAGATTTATCTACATGTCCTATCTTTCAATCAACTGTGAAAATTTCCCATTAAATCAGAAAAAATGAGTCTTGATTTGTAGATATTGTCTCTTAAAGAAGTACTTTTCTAATCTTATCATTTTTAGCTCACCTGAGCAAATGCTTATGGTGAGATATTTGACAGCTCTTTTGTTCACTGACAATTGTTCATACTTAAATGACCTCCTTCCAAGAACATGTAAACCATTGAAAATGAAACTTTAAACCAGAGGCCCAAGATGGCCCTAATTTGCTCACCTGAGTTTAAATGTAACTGGTATGTCTTGATAATACCTGGTAAGTCATAACATGTTGCCTCAATAGAAGTGGTTTCAGAGAATATTATTTTTATTGTTTTGGTTTTTAGCTATGTAGGTCACTGTGACCTATTTTTGGTAGCCATAGCAACCAGAAACACAAATGTGAATGGCAATGGTCTATAGATGCTATTGACTAATATGAATGAAATGTGACCAGTAGTGTCTGAGAAAAAGTCTTTTGATGGATGTATGGATGGATGGCAGAGTGCCTATCCATAACAAAAGCTCACATGAGCAATTTTCAGATCCGGATTTAAGACTTGACAAATTTGACACATTAATTAAAATATTTTTTAAAAAAAATGGTAAAAGTCAACTGCAAATTATTTTTAAAAAAATTGTTCAATTAGTTTAAATTATGTCACATAACAGTGATTTTGTAAAACAAAAAAAAATATTTCAAGGTTTTCGCTATATCTACATATCAGTACCACATGTTTTTCAAAAATAATAATTACACTAAAAAGTAAAAATTCATAAAATTTCTTCCATGCACCATTATAAGTCATAAAATTCAGAAATTTTTTTAAAAAAAGTGGCCTCACTGGGATTTGAACCCTCAACCCTTGGGTTGCTAGAATTGAAAATGAAAAAGGGTCAAAAAAAGTGACTTGTATTTTACAGAATTTCATGAAAATTGTCAAACATATGTTTCTTCACAAAAAATTATTGAAATTCACAAACTTGGTATATAAGATGCTTAAGATGCCAAATATCACATCAGATTTTATCTCAGTGAAGTGGTTTTGGAGAAGGAGATTTTTTAAGGTTTTCAACTATGTAGGTCAATGTGACCTACATTTGGTAGCTATGGCAACCAAAAACACAAATCTGAAAGGCAATGTTCTATAGATGTTTTTGACCAAGTTTAAACAAAATGTGATCAGAAGTTTCTGAGAAGAAGTCATTTGAAGCAATTGTTGACGGACGACGGACGGACAGATGACGGAGGGTCTGCCTCTATTGATACCAATAGCTCACATGAGCACTTTGTGCTCAGGTGAGCTAAAAAGGTGTTGGCTGCCAAGTCCTTTCAAGTTTAAAATCTGGTTGACTTATATTCAAGGTCACAGAGATATAAACTAATAAAACCTTTCAAAGCAAGAAAATGACAAGGACTTGAGACCAAATACATTCATCATCTGGACATAAAGCTTTACCAAATTTGCCTAGCTGGTTGACCTTGACAAAATTTAAAGTCAAAGTGCCCTGAAGTAGTTTAAAGATCTAGAAGTTGGAAACCTTAAATATACTTCCAGAACATAAGGCTCTGACCTGGAAGTTTAAAACCTTAAATATAGGTCAGTGCTAGGTTTCAAAGGTGATCAAGTACAAGACAACTCGGAATATCAGCCAATCACAAAATTATTTTTTTCTTGAAGATGTAAAGTAAATGACTTGTTCTAAACATATTATTAATCTCCATTTGAAGCTGTGAGCCTTGTGAAATTTCTAGAAATAAATGAATAATTTGTTATCTGCATCTGAAATTTTTTTCATTTTTTAAAATTTGATATTTTCTTAAAAGAACATGTTTAGATGATTGATATGTTTTTTATTGAATGAATACCATTTTACTTCTTCAGCTCGTCATCTACATGTATATAAATAATATAACAAACTATTTCCCATTATACAAATGAAGTTAATCAATTTTAATCTCATCAGACACTTAATTTTAGTATTAATTTCCCTTTTTTTTAAATTCTTCTTTAAAGGAATGAAACTAAAGCATAGCATCTCCAAATGGTTTGATTTTAACCCTTTAAAACCTAAAGTGTTTCACTGTTATGGATCCAGCCCAAAGTAATAGATAAATAACAATAATTTAAAAAAATGTGTGTGTGTGCATGTGTGTGTGTGTGACCTAAACACAATTTACCAATAGGTCATTATATCTTGAATATTTTAGGTGGGACAACAACCAGTCTTAATGCATAAAAATAACTAAATTAGGTCAGTACATATAAAAAATGTGCAAAGTGCAAAACTAGTGAAAAATAAAACTACTCTAAGTGAATAATAATGAAAAGTTTAAAAAGGATGTGTGAACAAAGACATATAAAAGTGTGTGTTTATAAAATAAAAATCCCATTTCTTCCAATAAGGTGACAGAATATTTCTGTACTTACAACATTTAATTGATTGGGTTGTCAATCAATATCTCCATGGTTACCCTCGCATCCAATGAAAGCAACAAATTATAAATAAATTTATTCATTTGAAATTTAATTTTATAATTTTATCATAATACAAAACAAAGTAAAAACAATGGCTTAAATTTTTACCCGGTTTTTATTGAATACACTATTTCACTTCAATTCTACTCTCAAAGGATATTATAATGTATCACAATTTCTCCTATGGCCTATGATTTTAAAATCTTCTCGTTTTATATGCAAGGATGTATAGAAAATGGTAACTCCAATTTTAAACCATATTTAACCAAGTTGTTCTTGGTGTTTGAAGTGAAAGCTAAAAGCATCTCTAGCTAATGTTCTGCAAGCATAAAAAATCTCAGCCTATTTATTGTGACAAGTAAGCCAATTCTATAAGCAGAAAAATTTGAGCTTATTTATTGTGGCTCTCTAATTACTAAGCAGATATATGTGGAGCATATTTATTCTCTATTTCTAAGCATTCTTGAGACTGAAAAAGGACTTACATTTAATTTATTCCTGAGGCACTGATAAGGGATGTAATGATCTTGAAAATCTGAAAGACTTTTAAAAGCTTCTTAAAACTTACATATAAACTAACCAGAACAAGTATTCCTGTTCAAAAATTTGTAAGTTTGGAAAAAGGTTCAAGTCTTATGGGTTTTTAAATATAAATAAATCTGTATTATCAAAGGCATTTTCTGAATCAATTTTTTACAACTGCCTTGCCTATTCCTCTGGCTATATTTTATTTTGAAGAAATTTCATCAGAATGAAAACCAAATTGGAGGCAATGGGGGCCACTGGAGGAGTTGAGTTGAGTAATGGTGTTTAACGTCCCAGTCAAGAAAATTTCACTTATATCGAGACGTCGCCAGCTGTAGGTGAAAGTGCAGAAATTTTGCCTGTGCATTGTGCTGATGGCATTAAACAGCAGGGTTCTTTATCATGCCATGCCTGCCATGACACAGGTCTTCGTTTATTTTAAGTTCCCATCTGAAATAACCATGACTTTTATTTCGTAATGCCGAGGGCTTGGCGAAAGAACAGTGACTACCCACTTTCAAGTCTTTGGTCAGACCCGGCCGGGGCTCGAACCCACGACCTTCCACTTACGGAGCGAGCACTCTACCAACTGAGCTATTGCAGTGGCGGCCACTGGAGGGGGAGCAATTTTAAATGTTATACCAAATACTACACAATATTAATTTTGTTGTATATGGAATATCCTAGTATTAGCATAACTGAATGTTTCTTCCCGAAAAATGATGCCATACCAGAAATGCAATAGATCTTCACAAATATATTTTGGAACCATATATAACATGGTGCACAGAAGAACCCCATTAAAATTGCTTTTCTTTAACTGAAAACTTAACCTGCTAGAATGTAACAAAGCAAGTTATGTAAAAAGGTCTGTAAAAAGAAAAAAAACTTCTGGAATTTTTTATGTTCTAGCCTAACAAAGAAGAATTCAGTAAAAGGGAAATTTGAAGCTCTGAAGATGCTCAAGAATTCTGCAAAAGTATTGCCTCTCCATATATATAATACTGATATCACACAATGCACACAGCGCATGCATATTCAAAAGTTGAAAAATGACATGCAATGCAAGTCTTTTCTCTTGTGCATGTGACATACACATTGATTATACAGGTGAGTTCAAAATTTAATATAATAATTATTATAATTATGATAATAAGCCAGGTGACAATTAAAAAGCAAATATCATTTTACAATCTACATCAAACTATTACTTTCAAATGGTTAATATATTTGGTTCACTATAAGAACTTATATGAGGACAATTATGACATAAAAGTTGATGAACAATGTATTTCATGTGCAAAATAATTCTTGACAAAAAACATTTTGATTAAGTTTATATAAAGGTATATGAATCATATACTAAATATATATATATACATATATATGAAATAAGATATTCAAAATGTGGGAAAAAAATTTTAAAAATAAATTTTTAATAAAGAAAAATGAAATAAATGTGATTTTGAAGAATATTTTGCACAAAGAAAATACTTTATGTTGTATTTTAAAACACTTGTTAAGACTATGTAATTAAGGTTTCTATCAAATCAAAACAAAATTTCTGTTATAAACAAACTGAGACCATACTCTATCAAACTATTATTTCTTTAAAAAAATCTTAAAGGTCAATTTTGTGTTATAAAGTAAGTATAATTCAAAATATTTTTGAAAAAAAATTGATAAAACTCTTTCCTATAAATTTAAAGATGTTATTTTTTAAAACTGTTAATTAGTAATAAGTTGTGAATCATACTTAGGCTGTTGGATATAGAGTTATATAATTCTGGTGTACGTGAATGAGGCCGTGTAGACCCTTGACTACTGCCACCAAATGAATCAGGACCGCCCTCCAATAGATATAATTCTGGTGCATAGGCCTGCAAATGAAATAATCTTGAGAGTTAATAGTCTTGTGGTAAATTAGTGTAGAAATTTGATATTCATAATTTAAAGTACAAGTAACAGAAGCAGTCACAGGAATATTAGCTTAACCGCACTTCTTGTCCATAAAACAACTTACTGGGAAGATATTTGTTATAAACGCTTTAACAACAACCTGGTTATACATGAAACTGGCAACAATATTCAGAATAAGTATCCACCACACTGCATCATGCCAAGTTTATCTCCTGAAACTTTGTCTATTTCAGTCAGTTTACAAATAGCATAATGATGCCATACCAAACCCATGTGCTTGACAATATTGTACATTGCAACTTATCCAGCTGGGCTCTGTTGTTCAAAGATTAAGAAATTTAACAAAATGGTAAGTGAACATTCAAAGTGTTATTAAAATTAAATATTTTTTATTAACAAACTGTTTGAAATCCAATGGTTCTTTTTAATAATAACAATTGTATGCATCAATTTTTTAACAGAAATTTGAATAAAATTTGTCTCATACATGCGATTCAAATTTTCACTTACCATCTGGTAAAGCTTACAGAGGTTTGAACAAATGGATAATGAAAGCCATTATAAGTTAGCATAATGCCAATCTCAACCAATGCATACAATTTGCTTTAGTGCCTATGTGTTGCTTTACAATAATTGTATAATAAAAATTTAAGCCAGTAAAGTTTTGATGGTGCTGATGTTGTTGATTTGGAATACTTGGAGAAATGGCAGACTGATGGGGGGATGGGGCTATAGATCCTAAGAAAACATACAAAATAACTGAATTGACAGGAGTTGATTAGTTGTGTTTTACACTAGGCAAAGATTCTTACACTTACAGAGGCAGTCAGTTGTGAAATGTTGGAGGAAAAACTCGGGTACTTACTTATTGGTAACCAATGGAACTGCCAAACCCTCTCACACTAGGATCTGTCAGAACCTAGGAAGTGAGAGATGGTATGATCGGTAAACTAGGCTTTAGAGCACTCAGCCACCAAGCCCCCACTTTCAATACTAAAAAATGACTTGTCATGTCTGTATTTTAAAGTTTAAAAAGCCAGAACCAGAAATGATACAAAGTGAAAACTTACTGAAAAATCTGTATAGCCACTGACCTGATGGACTGACCACAACCAGAAATGATACAGATACAAAGTGAAAACTTACTGAAAAATCTGTATAGCCACTGACCTGATGGACTGACAAGAACCAGAAATGATACAAAGTGAAAACTTACTGAAAAATCTGTATAAACACTGACCTGATGGACTGACCACATCAAGAAATGATACAGATACAAAGTGAAAACTTACTGAAAAATCTGTATAAACACTGACCTGATGGACTTACAAGAACCAGAAATGATACAGATACAAAGTGAAAACTTACTGAAAAATCTGTATAAACATTGACCTGATGGACTTACAAGAACCAGAAATGATACAAAGTGAAAACTTACTGAAAAATCTGTATAAACACTGACCTAATGGACTGACAACAACCAGAAATGATACAGATACAAAGTGAAAACTTACTGAAAAATCTGTATAGCCACTGACCTGATGGACTGACAAGAACCAGAAATGATACAGATACAAAGTGAAAACTTACTGAAAAATCTGTATAAACACTGACCTGATTGATTGACAAGAACCAGAAATGATACAGATACAAAGTGAAAACTTACTGAAAAATCTGTATAAACACTGACCTGATGGACTGACAAGAACCAGAAATGATACAGATACAAAGTGAAAACTTACTGAAAAATCTGTATAAACACTCACCTGATGAACTAACAAGAACCAGAAATGATACAGATACAAAGTGAAAACTTACTGAAAAATCTGTATAAACACTGACCTGATGGACTGACAAGAACCAGAAATGATACAGATACAAAGTGAAAACTTACTGAAAAATCTGTATAAACACTTGACCTGATGGACTTACAAGAACAAAGTGAAAACTTACTGAAAAATCTGTATAACACTGACCTAATGGACTGACAACAACCAGAAATGATACAGATACAAAGTGAAAACTTACTGAAAAATCTGTATAGCCACTGACCTGATGGACTGACAAGAACCAGAAATGATACAGATACAAAGTGAAAACTTACTGAAAAATCTGTATAGCCACTGACCTGATGGACTGACAAGAACCAGAAATGATACAGATACAAAGTGAAAACTTACTGAAAAATCTGTATAAACACTGACCTGATTGATTGACAAGAACCAGAAATGATACAGATACAAAGTGAAAACTTACTGAAAAATCTGTATAAACACTGACCTGATGGACTGACAAGAACCAGAAATGATACAGATACAAAGTGAAAACTTACTGAAAAATCTGTATAAACACTCACCTGATGGACTTACAAGAACCAGAAATGATACAGATACAAAGTGAAAACTTACTGAAAAATCTGTATAAACATTGACCTGATGGACTTACAAGAACCAGAAATGATACAAAGTGAAAACTTACTGAAAAATCTGTATAAACACTGACCTAATGGACTGACAACAACCAGAAATGATACAGATACAAAGTGAAAACTTACTGAAAAATCTGTATAGCCACTGACCTGATGGACTGACAAGAACCAGAAATGATACAGATACAAAGTGAAAACTTACTGAAAAATCTGTATAAACACTGACCTGATGGACTGACAAGAACCAGAAATGATACAGATACAAAGTGAAAACTTACTGAAAAATCTGTATAAACACTGACCTGATGGACTTACAAGAACCAGAAATGATACAGATACAAAGTGAAAACTTACTGAAAAATCTGTATAAACACTGACCTGATGGACTGACAAGAACCAGAAATGATACAGATACAAAGTGAAAACTTACTGAAAAATCTGTATAAACACTGACCTGATGGACTGACAAGAACCAGAAATGATACAGATACAAAGTGAAAACTTACTGAAAAATCTGTATAAACACTGACCTGATGGACTGACAAGAACCAGAAATGATACAAAGTGAAAACTTACTGAAAAATCTTTATAAACACTGACCTGATGGACTTACAAGAACCAGAAATGATACACTCATGGTTGTCATGAAAGTCAGAAAGTAAAATTACTAAAGAATCATAAACAAATTAGCATGAGAGTTTGTTTTCAGCTCTACATCAAATCAATGGGGTTTTTTATGTATGGCTGTCAAGAACTTGATATATTATTACAAAATATATTCAGTTTTAATGTAAAAAAATGGCTTTAAATGATTGAAAACCTGTATTATGATGTAATACTTCATGGGATTTGAAAGACGATCGAATTACAAAATTCTACTTTGGTGGGAATACAAAACACAACTGGAAAGTTTTATTTATATTTATTTTTATCTGAAAAATCTGTTTGGAAAATAAATCAAGTTTAATTATTTAGGATTGTGATATAACAAAACTTGGTGAAAAGTGTATGTTTCATTACTTTTGAATTGGAAAATAACAGGCCCCAGTTTCACTTGAGAGAAGATATTAATGTCTTTCATGTTACACAACATATATTAATGCATTTATTTAAATTCACAAACAGCAAAACATGTTATAAATAAATATAATCCTCTTTATATTAGTGTAAGCTTACCTAAATCGATATCAAACAAGATTATGTATTCCCCTTGAATTTCTGCTACATGTATTTCTTGTTAATATGCTTGATCAAACCAAATCTACTGATCTAAATATGCTGGATCAAACCAAACCAAATCAATTGATCTAAATATGCTTGATCAAATCAAATCAACTGATCTATATATGTTTGATCAAATCAAATCAACTGATCTAAATTGCAACATCACAGTAGTTCAGTGAGATTAGATAGGACAACATTTATCTAAATTCCAGAAGTATTTACACCATTAAATGATTTATATGTAGGGGTTTATCAGCCTAATTTGTTACCTGTATTTCTGAAATAGTGATACTTAATGTTTTTTTTTTTTTTTTTTTTTTTTTTTTTTTAGTTGTAATTTTGAAATCTTTACACTTTATTCTTACCTGTATTTCTAAAATTATATCATTGTATGGCTTACTTGTATTTCTGAAACACTAACTCTGTATGTCTTACCTGTATTTCTAAAATTATATCATTGTATGGCTTACTTGTATTTCTGAAACAGTAACTCTGTATGTCTTACCTGTATTTCTAAATTAGTATGTTTCTTACCTGAGGTGGTACAAAGTGCTTTACTTTTAACACATATTCTTGCTTTGGTTTTAACTGAAAACATCAAAAGAAAACATACAAATTATAATTATTGTCTGTTTATATAATATGATCCAATTTAAGGATCATCAGACTCCATTACCAATTGTAATGTTGAAACCCCCTATGAAACATTATTAGACCTAAGGCATATCATTCACATTCTTGCTAAATTACCAAGTGTCAAGATAATGGGAAAGCAACCTCTGTAACTGTTGTCCCAGTGAATCAAGACCTAAACCTGTCTTGAGGGCACAGATTCAAAAAGCCTAATATGATCAAAAGGAACCTATCATTACAGTGCAATTCTATGACAATATGCATAATAAAAGAATATGAGCCAATAAAGTCTATTTTATTATTAATTTGAGCCAGTAAAGTCTATTCTATTATTTAAAACTGTAAACTTAAAGAGTGGTCTGTTTAGAGGAGTTCAATGCATTGACATCTTTTTAGTGTAATACACAGTCAATTTTATTAGAATTTATCTGTTGTGCTTTTCAATCTATGCAAATATATTCTTATTTCTTGTCAGATGGTAGAATGCTGACCAACGAAAATTCACTCAATAGCTATTTCTAATTCATGTCAAAACCTTGTTCATCAATAGCACTGAGTGAAATTTATTTCTACATTACAACTACCGGTAGCATGTTCTGAATAAATTTATCCCCAAAGAGTTATGCTGATTAGGATCAAGATCAATGTCATTAAGGTGCTTTAATTATGGATGAGGAAGCCATTATTCTTGCTAACAAGGCAATAATGCTTAACAACCATGTAATTACATCACTAATTATGGATTTTTTTTATAATTATTGCACGGTACAGAACAACACTGTCACAATGTATTTCAGTGAATTTCCTCAAATTTGGTTTTAAATAAATAATCTTGATTGATGGAAAAATTAATAATTTACAAACAAGGAAAATATGAGCATAAAAATATATGCGTTCTTATCTTTCTAGATAAATCTAACAAATCAATAGTCCTAAATAACAGAAGAAAAATATTTGTTTTAGCGAGTTTTATAAATATATTAAGAATTTTCAACCAAACTTTCGTTCATTTATTCACTATTATGCGATCACTTATCAGAGAATTTGCAGATATATGCACACCCATTTCACGTTCTTCCAGTAATTATCTCTGAATATATCCCCCCCCCCCCAAAAAAAAAAAAAAAAAAATTAATAAATATTAGTCACTGTCTTTTACCTAATCAGTTTGAGAGAGGGTCAGATTTAATGAATTTCAGATTTGACGAAATTTTATAAAAAGAACTTTTACATAAATATATTTTGAGATGGCCATTCCGATTTTTTTTTAAATGCATGCTTTTTTTTTTTCAACCTAGCATTAAGAAAACCCTATAAAAACAAATATATATAATATAGAACTGTCATTTATGAAATACATTTGTTGGAAACAACCCAAGATATTTTAATCTGTACAAAACTTCCATTTAGTAGCAGTATAGGTTTAAAAATTTGGTAAAATGGTATATATATATATTTATATATAATCTTAAGAGAGTGTGCTCAGCAAATAATATTATCCATAAAAATGGCTGATGAACAAATCACTAAAACAAATCACAAAGTGTTTAAAGTTTATAACATGCCTATGGCATTGATTAGCTGTCCCCAATATTTAACACAAAGAAAAATTCTAAAATTGGTCCTGTATGGGGGTTAAACATGAGACAATAGGTAGAATAAATTTAAAGATTGAAGAATTCAAATGGAGTATTTCAGACATAATTGATACTTAAATGCTCTCTTAAAACAAACTGAAGAGAATAATGGCTTCTATTAGCTTTGTTCAAACTAAAACAGAGCCATCTTTAAAATCATTGTTATACATTAATTTTAAATATATGTAGATTAAATATATTTTAATACAAGAATACTGTAATATTCAGATATTACTGAACTACAAATAAAATAGTAAATCAGATATTTCAAGATTATGGAAATTACCACTTGAAATAATGTTAAGGCTTCATTTAAAAATAACAGAATCAGAATTCTGACCAAGGGTCAAACCAAAAATTCTGTCAGAACTAACAAATTGCCGTCTGATCTAATTTTTTTTTTGTCGTAACAATGGAAGAGATCCAAAAACCTGTCTAATCTTAACTTCCATAGCTGTAATTTTGTTTTGTAAGTAGGCCTATGTTAACTGAAAATCATGTCATTCCAATTTTTAAGAAAATTTCAAAAGAATGACAAATGCCAAAACTATTTTGAAAAAGGTCTAGTTAAAACTGTAGCAAATCATATTACTAGGGCAGACAGACCAACTAGAAAAAAAAAATGCAGGATATGGATTATATTTTATGTACCCATCATAAAAATAAAATGATCTAACAAAAATTTTAATATACATTTTAAAACTTCAATCAGAATTACAAAATATGGCATTCATCTCATTTGAGATTTTACAACACAACTTAAGTGTAGTGCAGACATAGTAAAACACCCAGATTATAAACTATATGTCTCAGAAAAAATATTTTACTTGCAGTACTAAATAAATCATAATTAAATTTTATATTTAAATTTTGTAAACAACCCCATCTTATAAAATTTGTTAATCTTTTGAAAAGTCAAAGTTTACTATAGTTTTGTTAAGAAAACCAATTTTAAAGTTTAAAACGTAAGTACATTATGGGTGTGTTTGTATATAATTTGTAAGTAGTTAAAGGTAAAAATCTATTTTATAGAAAGAAATGAAAATTTATGATATTTATCTTATATGATAAAGTTATGATTATACAAATTATATATCAAACTGAACTTTAAAATCTGATATATCTATCTTATAAAACGTGTCATAAGATATATGAGGCTTTTTTATATAATTCTCTCTCTCTCTTATTCTCTCTCTCTGTCTCTCTCTGGTGACTGTGGGATGTCTTAGTTAAAAGATTGAAAAGAAAATCAAAAAAAAAAAACAAGAACATAAAATCCTCATTTTTAAGCAAGTAGCAATAAATTATGATGTATGCTGCTGCTTAGATGAGTATCCTAGCCTACAAATCTCCTAATATGGTATTATAAAAATTTAATCCTAAACAAGGATGATAAGAATAAAAATCACAAAAAAAAATTTTGATAAAAAACAACTGAGTTTTAAATTTGACAGCAATGTATGTATGTATCTGATGTCAGTAGCTATAAATATGACATATTTACCTTAGTAATACTTCTACCAACACTTTTAAGGAAGACATATTCACGTGGGATTTGATCAGTACCTATTTGTTGATCTATTTCATCTCTCAAGACGTTAACTTGTTGTTCAGGATGAACTCTAAAATAAACAGAAAATAATATCATACAGTTTGTGTTGAAAAGAAAGGTGGTCTCTTTAATTACTATTTACATGGTCAGGGAATAAAGACCATGGTCCTTTTAACTCATTTGGAATTTTTGACCAATAACTCTTGTTTTCTTTATAAGAAAAGTTTTCAATAATTTACTTTTGATACCTTTATTGAATCTTAATCTAGAATATAGGTCAATTATATTTATATCTTTGTTTGTTATATGGGAATTCTTTCATTAATATTGGCCATGCAATTTTGCAATTCTGGCCTCCAAAAAGAGTAAAAAAAAAAAGCACCCAAACTGACAAGCCATGTTAAAAATAATGCTTTACATTAAATTCTTAGACACATCATCACTATCAGTTTGTTTATTTCCTACATATATTGTATAAGACAGGTATGTTACATTGCTTCTTGTTGTACTCATGGTTCCTGAAAGCCGAGGGGTGGCTAAGTGGCCTTAAAAACACACTTACAGATCACAGTGCCTCTCACCCTGAAGTCTGAATCTTACTCTAGTAGATCCTAGTATTATAAAGTTTGTCAATTCATTTGCCAAGATTGAGCATTTTCTCCAGGTGCTCTGGTTCCGTCCACTATTCCAGAACTCACCACCTTGATATAAGAGAAATGATTTTAACTAGAGTCAAAAACACTCCACTTCAAGTACTGAACACCATGTTGTTATATATTAATGCACCTATGACACCCTTTAATATTTTTTTAATATTATCTTATGTTTTCCCATAAATACAACAACTCCTACAATTTTTAACTGCTGACCTACATTTAATCAATTATTTTAATAGCTATAAGTGGACATGCACTTTGTTGTACATCAATGTATTTTCCACCATAATGTTGTTTTTGATCTTCACGCTTACATTTTGATGATAATGGCAAACAAGAGAGAACAGACAATAAACAATTACAGTAGCTCATTCAAGCTGAAAGCTAAAAACTTAGCCTGAAAAATGATGCTGTATTGTGTACATACAAGGTTTTATTTATCTCCTTTGTTGCCAATTTTTGAGCAGTTGAAATGTGGACTTAAAAATGATGATGAGAGTAAGTTAATGTTAAAGACCCATCAACACAGAATGTGATGACCTCTTATAAATGGTAATGTATACAGCATTTTGTAGAAAAGTAGTTTTATAAAAAGCTGTCTCATTACTGGAACATGTTTGTACCTTCTTATCCTAATGTAGGTTTTGCTATAGAATTGTTGTAGATGGCTCAGATGTTTGCTTAGCCATTATGTACATAAATTTACTTAGATTTGGAGGTTAAAAATAGAACCATTATCAAATTATATATTGATATACTATAGGGGCCGAGTGGTTTTAAAGCAAGTAAACATACCCAAAACCTCTAATTCCTAGGTTCAAATTTCACTATGGAAGATTCTAGTAGGAAACAATTTGTTTGGTATGAGTTTGAAGTTTCTCCACACAATGGTATTCAGTTTCATTAACATTCACTAGATTTTACCATCTTAGGAAAGAATCTTGATTAAGGTAGTGGTTTTTTTTAACCCAAGACATAATTATTTTACTTATATTAAGGCAGTCAGTTAGGATGACAGATGAAACCCGAGTACAAGGAAAAAAATATCAATTTTTGGCAAGCAAACTGAAACTACGATCTGACCCAAGTGGGACTGGAGCCTAGAAAGTGAGATGCATTATGATCCTTGTGAGGATCGATGCTCTGGAGTATTCAGCCACAGTGGCCCCTCTTGACTAGGATGTATTATATAGTAATAATATCACTATTCAGTTCACTTATATACGGTAAACTGGGAATCAATGCTTTCAGTTAATTTTTCATAAATTCATTTAAGTCCAAAGATGCAAAAATAAAACTACACTGAATTTTTAAATTTGATATAACCCCCTTTCACTTGCTGATGTTCATACTGGGAAAATAAAAATAGTTAAATAAACAGAAATTCTTTTCATAAAAATTAATTGAACTTACAATGACCCAATAAAGCTGATTGATCATATAGACTATTTTAAACTGCCTAAACAAATAAAGAAGAAAGACAGCATACAGCACACAGGACCCAGTTTTACCATTATTTCTCAGGTCAATTTTCATTCTAAAAACCAGCAAATTTAAAATCTGAATAAAAAATCTTAAAGTTTTTAAGACATTATTTTAAAGATTATCTCAAGCTTTATACATATCTGTTTTTCTATGTTTGTTTATATAAACATTTAAATTACATGCATCTAAAAAGATGACAAAAGTTACAGAAAAATCTTAGAGAGGAAATGATTATGAAACTGGGGCCTTGTATTATGAAACCCAGGTGGGCTAAATCAGACTTTTTAAACCTAAATTCAAATTGTTTGTAGAAAGAAATCATGAACAGTCTCCAATTAAAATGCTAAGTATCAATTTTATTGTTCTAAAAAATTTTGGTCCGAATTTTAATCTGGAACTTCTCAAATTACTTTTTCTAAAAAAACATTTCAGTATTGTTTCCTCGTTGATTTTAGATCTCATTAGTCCATGTAAATTAGGTTTTTAAAATCTCTGTTCAATTAGTGTGAGTTTTCAGAGTGCATATCAATTAAACCTTTTTTACTTTCACATAAACTATTAGATCGATGTTGTAATTTTATACATACTTTCCATTTCAATAATTTCAAAAAATTTGAGCTTTGAAATCTATACTAATTCAAGAGTCATGTTTCTTTTGTTTAGAAAATTGAAAAACGAAAATTAAAAGTGCTTTTTTTTTTTGTTGTTGTTAAGGAAAGTTGTTTACATAAAAATAGTATTAAATAAAGATTGGAAAAAGTTTCTTTGATCTTTTGTTAATATAAAACTGTTCATGATTATGAAACTTTTGATTGCCATGGAAACAAAAGTTACTTATGGAAATGGTCCAATTGCCTTACATAATTCTGATATATCTCATTTTGAAAATTATTTTTGTACAATGTCTGGCAAACTCTAAAGAGGCAAAAGTGAACCATGTTAAAATCACATCATGCTTACATTTGTTGGAATGCTTATGCTTATATAACTTCAAAGTGAAATGGAAAATGAAATTGAATTTTTTTAATGCAAAGCTGTGATAGTTCCCATGACATTTAGTAATGCAACATAAATAAAACACTCTCTGGTTTAATGGACATGTATTCCCTTTAACTAATTGATTTTAAGAGATTTCAGGGAAATATAATTAATATTCATGTTCTTAACATCATCTAAATCGCTAAAGTATGAGAGATAAAAGTAATAAATTTACATTTTAAAAAAATCAAAGAATTTAATATTCATGAACATCACACATTCCAAATCTCTAATTGAAAAATCAAAAATTAATATTCATGTACAACACATGAACTGAATCTCTGAATATAAATGAATTTATGACATATAATGCTTTTGTTGAAAATTAGTTTTTTGACAAAATAAAGAGCTTACTTCAAGATGGGTATAAATTAGTCTACGTGAGTTTGTGAGAAATAGATATTTAACCAATATGAACTCTCAAAAATCTAGCAGGCAAATATGATCTTGTGGCATGTTATTGGCTATTTTAATGCTTTGTTGTGGGTTCAAACCCTGAGTTACATGTTGAAATCATCAAAACAAATGATAGATGTAGGTAGCTATAACACATGTACTGTTTCTTGTCCAAAAGATATACTATTTTCAATTTAACTTGGAATGCATGGCAAAAGACCATTTACTATCCGGATCAATGTATTGAGTTGGCAGATGAAATCAGACCTTCAACAAAATTTTTGAAAATTTTCAAAAAAAAAAAAAATTAAACAAGAGAGTTTGCGATGTTTTCTCCATTTTTATGAGATAAAGTATAACAAAAATAAAGAAGAAAATGGATGGAAAACTTTTACTCAACAAAAACAATGACAAATAAATAAATAAATAAATAAATAATAAAAAAACAGAATTGGAAACCAAATTTCATGTCTCTACTTCTTTGTTGTCATGACAACACAAAAACAAAATTCAGTAAAGTTTAACAATATTCTGCTGTCAACAGATAGATCCTGATCTAAATGTCTTAAAACCAACCAAAGACAAAATAATTTCTGTACTTATGAAACATTCAGACATCCAACGGGAAAACTCACCCAGAAGAATTTGTCTAAAGAGGCTTCTAGTGCTCATGTTTCCATGCATATAAGGTTGTTATGACACTATTTAAAATAGCCAAAGAATGAATGCTATTATTGGTATAAAAACTTATGTTGATGTTCACAACAATCCAACAGTTCTTTAGAAGAAGATGACTAATATAAAATCTTGTAGAATGTTCCCTGTCATATAACAATATTACCTGATTATGCCTGCTGAGATTGTCTCTGTGACATGTTGGTTCAGTAAATTATTGTACTTAGATCGCCATATATCTGGAGGTACCACATATACATGTAAATCTACTAACTGAAAAAAAAATGAAAAACTATGTTAAAATAAAGAACAACAACAAGGAAATTAACAATATTAATTGAAGAATCTCCCTCCTATGTCACCATGTCATCTGCAGTAGAAAAAAAAATATGGTTCTCTCTCAAAAGAAAAAGAAAAAAATAATTGTGTTTTAAGCCCATATCAAGATTTCTTCACATTTATTAATGTGTCAATTTTGAAACAGAGGACGCCCTGAAAAATCATCAACCACAGGTAAACAAAGTCAAGAGTAGTGGTCTCAGTTTACTACATGTATACAATATCTTATAGCTCAAAAAAACTGAATTTGACTTCTAGAGGAACATAAAAAAAGGTCGTGCTGGGGTTGGTTATGGGGGTAGGAGGTTCTAATTCAACAATTAAGTAGTGTAAATACAGAAAGGTGTATATACTTTTTCATTATGATGATCATACATCATCGAGGAACTTTCAAACATGTCAATAACAGCAACATCAAACTCAATTTTAAATAAAGTACCTAAAATCATGTCTGTTAGAGGCAAAAGACACTTAATAACAGGTGTAATTGTGTGGATTGTTAACACACACATATTTTGATATTCAAAACTAATCAAAAGTGGCAACAATAAACATACATGTTGAGCTGACCATGTAAAACATTGTTTTCAATACAAAATACTTTTTTCACAAAGACCTTATCCCCTAAGAAAAATGTCTTTCTTTAAAACAGAAATAAAAATAAAAAAATCTTGATGATGCCAGTGAAATTTCAATAAAATTGGATATAAAATTAATTTAATTTTTGATGACATGGTATTTTAGAGAAGATTTAAAACTACACAAGGTAACATTTTATTTTTGTAACAATCAACAAAAAAATCACATTCATTTACACTCACAAATGAATTAAACTGGTATCAACTTTATAGCCAATGTAAATACAGGTAAAGGAGAATTTATATTTTAAAAAATGTTTCACTTTTACAGGTAAAGTGTCAGGGTAAACAAATAAACATATCAGGTAGTGTGACAGTTATAATTCCAATAACAATGGATAAATGAACCAATCAAAATTCAGATTCTTATATCAAGATAAGTCCGTTATAACTTAAATTCCAGTACAATAGGTGAAAGCAGTGAATATAATTCAAATTCCAATAAAAAAAATTAATTGGTTTTAAATCAATATTCTTGATGGAAAAAAATGGCACACTGAAAAAATTAATGAAGTTAGAGGCAGGCAAACAGAGGGGATTAGGGATTAGTTAAATCCTTTATTAGTATTGATTTTATATGGTTTCCATAAATATACTTTCCATTATCTATCACTTGGATACAGTGTAATACAATGTCATGAAACATTATGATTTCAAAATTAAATGCTTATTTTATAAATTCATTTATTATAAAATTTACCGGTAATTCAATTCAAACAAAACATTTTATATAGTGAAGTCTTTATTGTCAACAACAATTTCAACTGTTTTATTAAGTATCAGCCTGTACAATAAATAAAATCTTATTTCCCTAGTAAGTAAATTCGATTCCATGCACATATCAGGGATATATATATATATATATATATATATATATATATATATATATATCAGAATTGTCATTCAGTAGAGAAATCTACAGTATGCAGAGAAAACCACCAAACTGACAAACTTTCAAACATAAGTAACCTTTAAATAGACTATTATAGTAAAAAGATGATATTATAGGTAGAATCTATACCATACTGTTTTAAACGACGTAGGATAAAACTGTAAGACATTCTTCATTCTAGTAACTAGAATTTTAAATAATTCTGACTGCAGCATAAAACACTTCTTTTTTTTCTCTCCATTTCATATTTCATTAACCCATCTCCCCCAAATATCTGTTCATTTAAAATATAAACTGCCAAGTTAATTAATCTAGTGTTTTTCAAAAATATTAAATAAGTCAATATTTCTTTAAACAAATAATTATGTTTTAGATATTTATCATCTAATATATATCTATATATGTTATATTTTTATATTAAAACATGGGCGGAGAACGTACCACATTCAAAGAGTAATCATACAAAATGGCCACATAGTGGTTATAGAACAAACATTGTAAGGTAGATCTACTATTTATCTCATACACAGAACAGCCCACATTTAAACAGAAATCATACAAAATGGCCACATAACAGTTACAGAACAAATATTATAAGGTATATCAACCATTTATTTCATACACAGAAAACCTAGACTTGCGTTTTTTTGGCAGATTTATTTGGTTACAAGATAATGAATGACACCGTGTGAGTATTCAAACTTTATTTTGTTAAACATTTACCCTCCATTTAAATATTAAATAACTGATCTATTGAGATGCATTTAACTAAAGATTATAAGTACTGGTTCAATTTACTGCCAATATTCCAGTACAGAGTGTTTTAGTAGTTTATAAGTATGAGACTGTGTACACACTAACAAATTACTGTATCCAAAGCAATAACGCCTGAACAATGACAAAAACAAACAATTAAGATCTTCTGTTAAGAAAATCTACTTTAAGTCAGTGCAGTCAATACCGTTTATACAATTTACCCAGTTAAATGATATCGTACTTAACCCATTTAACATTACCAAAGGTGTCGAAAAATAAGTTTTTGTAGCACTATACTAAATTCTTGGTGCTCTTTATGTGTCAGTGCTCTTATACATACACAAACAAGTCATTTAAATTTCTAAAATGATACCATATTTAACATATTAAACTTCCTAAGGTGTAGAAATCAGTTTTATAGCACTATTCTAAATACCCATTTCACACATTTTACTACCAGTAATTTCAGCTGCTTCAAAATTTCCAAAGCTGTCGGCAATATAACAAAAATTTAACTACAAAATCAATTTTGTATATCAAGAATAAGTCTCAATTATTTTGTTTTGTTTTTTTCTTATTTTTGCCAAGTAGTTAAGAAAGAAGACTTATGGTTCAAAGGTTGTGTGCTCAAACCCAAGAGCTCTCGACAGAACTATATGTCCTTAAGGAAGACATTTACTTTCATGCTGCAAACAGTCAATCAAGCAGGTATATTAAAAGTTACCAGTTGAGATCCTGAGAATAAGCCTGGTAATGGATTAATGTCCCAATTTCAATAAAAGTCTTGAGACTTTTCTCATAGTTCTGACAAGTCTTCAGGTTTAAGGAAGATAGATTTTATCCTATTTGGACATCATGTGATAAATTCAAGCGATTTTCACTAAAAAAAAAACATGGGAGACTCAATAAAATTTAAATTAAATCATGCCAAGTTCTGTCTCATAAAATAAGTAATGGCTGGTATGAAGAGTTCAACCACTTTCCCTTTAATATCCTTACAGTACAAAAAAGAAAATCTTGTATGATGAATAATAAACGAGACACAACTCGCACTCTTAATTATTCATTATTCTTTTACTACATAATGCCGTGATTCACAAAATGTCAAGACAATATATTTGTAAATACTTGAGATATCCAAAATGTTGAAATTGATTGAAATTATTCCAAAAATAACTTTTATTACATCAATGAAATGACTAGCAATTTATGAAAAAAATATACATACACATATTTTGCATTCAAATACAGAATGTTTGTAACAAGCATGAGAAAACCTTACCGGTCATAAGTTCAGATTTTTTTTCTAAACAAAATTTTTATGAATGTGACAAAAAGGCTAAGTAGGACTGAAATGTGTTCAAGCATGTATTGGTAGTGATAATCAAACTAATGAATTAATTGACTGTGATTAACATGAGACTATCTGTATTTTTGAGATTACTTTTAAGGCAAAATTGTTGTTTAAAAATCATATTCATGCAACATTACCTCCATATAACAAAGCAAGATAATTTTAAACACAATGAAAGTGACAATTATGGTTAATTACCAAGACAAAATTGTCATTTTAAGATAACATCACTACAATTATTTATCAATGTTACATCAATATATGGATATTACTTTTTCCATATGATTTGAAAAAAAAATGTAAAAACACACACACACACGCACACACACACACACACACACACACACACACACACACACACACACAATGAGTTCATAAATGTAAATCACTGATTTTTCAATTTCAAATGTGCAGTCAAAGAAATGTTTTTATGTTTTTTTATCTTTAAAAAGTTTTAAATAAATAAATAAATAAATAAATAAATAAATACTATTTATCAATAATATATCAATACATGTATATAGATATTAGTTACTTTTTTCATATAATTTTTGTTTGTTCGTTGTTGCTTGGGATTTTGAAGACTCAAAACCATCGTTCCTTTCTTATAATAAATGTATCATAAATGAGCAACATTTTATTGTTATGAACATGAACACACATTTATAATTAAAATTATTACCTCAGCACTGGGAACTCTTTTAGATCTTGACCTGTGTCTGCTTGTATCCATTTTTATTACCTTTATTTCTTATTTATATCCAAATTAATCAATTCCTAGAATTTTATTGAACTAGGATCCTGAGTTAAATATCTGATGAACAACAAAAGAATTATTAAAAATCAACCAAGCTAATAACTCCAAGTTGAATCCTTACACATGAAATTCCATCAAATCTTCATTTTTTTTTTTAAATTATTATCATGAATTTTATCCTTTATAAATATATGTTCGTAAAAACTAGCTTAAATATTTTAAAATTCAGGATACTTATATACATATTTGATCAGTCAACATTGTCTTATCAATACAACATGTACGTAGTTACCAATATTTCTCAATGAAATCTACATCTAGTTTAAAAAGTCTGTCCAGCTGACATGCATATAGCCACTACACATACGACATCATACCCACTATCTTATAGGTTTTATTTTAAAATATACATCAATTCACATATCACAATCCGATATTTATTTATTTCTCGTCTATCATGATTTAAATACGTCGTATACCTATGTATTTACTTTTGCCAATCAGCATATCTTGCACTTAACAATCCTGATTTTGATACTGAAATTCCATTTCGGCATAGCCGTGAATCACAAACTGTAATGTTTTAGCTTTAAATCAAATATAAAATTCTGATTTATCACAGCTATTATCGCAGGATAAGCTTTTTATAGAAATGTCACACAGATGTGTTTTTTTTAATGCTTTAATGTATCTTTAATCTCCACACATTAGAAATTATATCCAAAATAAAACATTACTCATTTAAGTGTTTAAAATAACCGTACATTAACTGTCAATCGAAACAATCACATTTTCAAAATATTTAATTTCACTAGAATAAATTATTTAAGTCCAATACACTTATCCTAATTGAACATACCTATTACGTAATTAAGCTTTTGAAAGGTGCCAAAAAATCTATAACCGTGTAAAAACAACATAAGCAACTGTATCAAAAATATTAATAAATCGGAAATATAGCATTGAGAAGTTTGAAGTGGGAATAGCTCTTTGAATATACCTTACACGATACTAACAGTCTAATGAATTATTCATGTATATAAAGCACCCGACTCCAATTATCAATACGTTGATAAGGGTGATTGTGAATATTTTAACTTGTCTATGTTAAAATCTCAAAGTTAAGCCATATAATTGATTATTTAGTTCAAATTTTATGACAAACATAAAGACTGCATATTTTAATGATATAATTTTACCCCAAGCATTGACCGTTTACTTAAAAGAATGGCCATTTAATCTGAAGTTTTTAATCAGCATTCTTTTAAAAAAAACTTAATCAGATTGAAAACATACTTGACTTGAGTTGCTTATTTATCTGTTTATTCTCATGTAGAACACAGGCTACGGCCATACCCTTTTCAGAGAGCAGAGAGCTGTTTTTTAAATTTAAATGTATAATTTTAATCTGTTAATCATTACTGTGTCCCTGAGTCATGATTGTTGTGCCTTGTACAAGTTTGTTTTACTTTCAACTTCGAAGTTTTTAATTTTATACTTGTACAATTAAAAATATTTTTTTGAATCTTATTTTACTTTTGCTTATAGAAAACATGAAATTTGTTTTTATAATTATAAGTTTTTTTAAAATTTGTTTTTATTATTATGTTTTTATAAATTGGAAAAGATCTTAAAATGGGTTAAAGTTTTCAATTAAGAATTAACTAAAATAATTTCTCTTTTAAAAATACAATGTATAGGTTGTCATCTCCTTACTCCCCTCCCCTATTTAAGTAGAAGTACTAGATCATATGTAACCTTAAATCTTATTTGCAAATTGACTACTTTCAGTTCACTAATTATAAAATCTTTGTTGAAAAAGGAACACCAGTAATATAACTATAGCATGTCTATTTTCATACCCCATATTAGAGGTAATATAACTACAGTATGCCTATTTTCATACCCCATGTTAGAGGTAATATAACTACAGTATGTCTATTTTCATACCCCATGTTAGATGTGATATAACTACAGTATGCCTATTTTCATACCCATATTAGAGGTGATATAACTACAGTATGCCTATTTTCATACCCCATGTTAGAGGTAATATAACTACAGTATGCCTATTTTCATACCCCATGTTAGAGGTAATATAACTACAGTATGCCTATTTTCATACCCCATGTTAGAGGTAATATAACTACAGTATGCCCATTTCATACCCCATGTTAGAGATAATATAACTACAGTATGCCTATTTTCATACCCCATATTAGAGGTAATATAACTACAGTATGCCTATTTTCATACCCCATGTTAGAGGTAATATAACTACAGTATGCCTATTTTCATACCCCATGTTAGAGGTAATATAACTACAGTATGCCTATTTTCATACCCCATGTTAGAGGTAATATAACTATAGCATGTCTATTTTCATACCCCATGTTAGAGGTAATATAACTACAGTATGTCTATTTTCAAACCCCATGTTAGAGGTAATATAACTACAGTATGCCTATTTTCATACCCCATGTTAGAGGTAATATAACTAAAGTATGCCTTTTTTCATACCCCATGTTAGAGGTAATATAACTAAAGTATGCTTATATTCATACCCCATGTTATAGGTAATATAACTACAGTATGTCCATTTTCATACCCCATGTTAGAGGTAATATAACTACAGTATGCCTATTTTCATACCCCATGTTAGAGGTAATATAACTACAGTATGTCTTTTTTCATACCCCATGATAGAGGTAATATAACTACAGTATGTCTATTTTTATACCCCATGTTAGAGGTAATATAACTACAGTATGTCTTTTTTCATACCCCATGATAGAGGTAATATAACTACAGTATGTCTATTTTTATACCCCATGTTAGAGGTAATATAACTTCAGTATGCTTATATTCATACCCCCTGTTATAGGTAATATAACTACAGTATGTCCATTTTCATACCCCATGTTAGAGGTAATATAACTAAAGTATGCCTTTTTTCATACCCCATGTTAGAGGTAATATAACTACAGTATGTCTATTTTCATACCCCATGTAAGAGGTAATATAACTACAGTATGTCTTTTTTCATACCCCATGATAGAGGTAATATAACTACAGTATGTCTATTTTTATACCCCATGTTAGAGGTAATATAACTACAGTATGCCTATTTTCATACCCCATGTTAGAGATAATAAAACTACAGTATGTCTATTTTCATACCCCATATTAGAGGTAATATAACTACAGTATGCCTATTTCATACCCCATGTTAGAGGTAATATAACTAAAGTATGCCTTTTTTCATACCCCATGTTAGAGGTAATATAACTACAGTATGCCTATTTTCATACCCCATGTTAGAGGTAATATATCTACAGTATGCCTTTTTTCATAACCCATGTTGGAGGTAATATAACTAAAGTATGCCTTTTTTCATAACCCATGTTGGAGGTTACATATAACTAAAGTATGCCTATTTTCATACCCCATGTTAGAGGTAATATAACTACAGTATGTCTATTTTTATACCCCATGTAGAGGTAATATAACTACAGTATGTCTATTTTCATACCCCATGTTCGAGGTAATATAACTACAGTATGCCTATTTTCATACCCCATGTTAGAGGTGATATAACTACAGTATGCCTATTTTCATACCCCATGTTAGAGGTAATATAACTACAGTATGCCTATTTTCATACCTCATGTTAGAGGTAATATAACTACAGTATGCCTATTTTCATACCCCATGTTAGAGGTAATATAACTTCAGTATGCCTATTTTCATACCCCATGTTAGAGGTAATATAACTTCAGTATGCCTATTTTCATACCCCATGTTAGAGGTAATATAACTACAGTATGCCTATTTTCATACCCCATGTTAGAGGTAACATAACTACAGTATGCCTATTTTCATACCCCATGTTAGAGGTAATATAACTTCAGTATGCCTATTTTCATACCCCATGTTAGAGGTAATATAACTAAAGTATGCTTATATTCATACCCCATGTTAGAGGTAATATAACTAAAGTATGCCTTTTTTCATACCCAATGTTAGAGGTAATATAACTACAGTATGCCTATTTTCATACCCCATATTAGAGGTAATATAACTTCAGTATGCTTATATTCATACCCCATGTAAGAGGTAATATAACTAAAGTATGTCTATTTTCATACCCCATGTTAGAGGTTACATATAACTACAGTATGCCTATTTTCATACCCCATGTTAGAGATAATATAACTACAGTATGCCTTTTTTCATACCCCATGTTAGAGGTAATATAACTAAAGTATGCCTTTTTTCATACCCCATGTTAGAGGTTACATATAACTACAGTATGCCTATTTTCATACCCCATGTTAGAGGTAATATAACTACAGTATGCCTATTTTCATACCCCATGTTAGAGGTAATATAACTATAGTATGCCCATTTTCATACCCTATGTTAGAGGTAATATAACTACAGTATGCCTATTTTCATACCCCATGTTAGAGGTAATATAACTACAGTATGCCCATTTTCATACCCTATGTTAGAGGTAATATAACTACAGTATGCCTATTTTCATACCCCATGTTAGAGGTAATATAACTTCAGTATGCTTTATAATATTCATACCCCATGTTAGAGGTAATATAACTAAAGTATGCCTTTTTTCATACCCCATGTTAGAGGTAATATAACTAAAGTATGCCTATTTTCATACCCCATATTAGAGGTAATATAACTTCAGTATGCTTATATTCATACCCCATGTTAGAGGTAATATAACTAAAGTATGTCTATTTTCATACCCCATGTTAGAGGTTACATATAACTACAGTATGCCTATTTTCATACCCCATATTAGAGGTAATATAACTACAGTATGCCTATTTCATACCCCATGTTAGAGGTAATATAACTACAGTATGCCTATTTTCATACCCCATGTTAGAGATAATATAACTACAGTATGCCTTTTTTCATACCCCATGTTAGAGGTAATATAACTAAAGTATGCCTTTTTTCATACCCCATGTTAGAGGTAATATAACTACAGTATGTCTATTTTCATACCCCATGTTAGAGGTAATATAACTTCAGTATGCTGACATTCATACCCCATGATAGAGGTAATATAACTAAAGTATGTCTATTTTTGACTCCATGTCAGAGGTAATATAACTTCAGTATGCTTATATTCATACCCTATGTTAGAGGTAATATAACTACAGTATGCCTATTTTTGACTCCATGTCAGAGGTAATATAACTTCAGTATGCTTATATTCATACCCCATGTTAGAGGTAATATAACTAAAGTATGTCTATTTTTGACTCCATGTCAGAGGTGAAAGGAGGATTGATGCTTTACACCCCAAATCAAGTTTTTTTATTTTGTATTTAGTCAGTCAATTTTGGACAGTGGAAGAAATCAGAGTGTCTTGGGAAAACTACTTTAGGCAAGTTAAATGACAAACTGAAACAAAATGAAAAAATAAGGATCCATCTGGATTCAGCCTCAGGTGTTGAAAGAATGTTCTCTAAAAATATGCTTTACACATCAAGCCACAAAGGTAACTAAGGCCTCTCCTTATATATACAAGATAAAAAAACCTGTAAATGTAGCCTTACATTGGAATGTTACATCCTCAAAATTATACAGCTGATCTCGCTTGTCAAGACATATCAAGATTGGTCATTGGGGACAGGTGGCCGTATTGGTCATTTTGGACAGGTGGTCTTATTGGTCATTCGGGACAGGTTGCCTTATTGGTCATTCAGGACAGGTGGCCTTATTGGTCATTAGGAACAGGTGGCCTTATTGGTCATTTAGAACAGGTGGCCTTATTGGTTATTGGGAACAGGTGGCCTTATTGGTCATTGGGAACAGGTGGCCTTATTGGTTATTGGGAACAGGTGGCCTTACTTGTCAACAGGGACAGGTGGCAATATGTGCAAATTTTACATTTCAATAAATTAGGCTCAATAAACAACACTAAAGTAAAATGAAGAGGAATAAATTCAGACTTTTAAACTTTCATTACTTTGCACAGAAAAAAATTTATAACATTTTTATGAGTGTGCAATATGAATTGAACTTTTGACTCAAATCCCTAAACAAATATCTCCCCCTTTAACATCTAAATCCATTTTTAAAAATCTTAATAATAAAAATAAGATCAGTGAAAACTTGACAACTCTTTAATATAAATGTCAGATAATAAAATAAGGTTGATATTGGAAACTTTTTACATACAAAGAAATCAAAAGGAAAAAATAAGCTGACAAAAAATTTATGACTGACCACTTCAGTTACCTGTAAACTATCATCAAAAACAATCCTCATATTTTTTTATCCCTAGATAAAAGCAATTTAGAAGAAGTAAAATTTATCTCTACAAAAAGGTAATTTTAGAAAGAATAAAATAAGAATGGAGTGTTTTATACCATAGTCAAGATTTTTTTTCACTTCAATCAAGGCATGCAGTTCATGGATGGTGGAGAAGATGGGAGTGTCCAGAGAAAACCACTAACTTTAGTAAACAAACTTTCCTTCACCAGGATCTGTTTTTGTGGAATTGAAATTTGGTAATTATAACTCTGAAAGGCGCTTTTATCTGTTAACTGGCACTTTAGATTATACAGGCCTCCCCTTCCCCTCCCCTATATAATATATAATTTTAGAATTGAAAATCGTTATAATTCAATCTTTTCTAAACTTTGTGCAAGCAAGTTAAAAATTAATTTAAAAGAGTCATCTATACACTTCTTACACTAACATATAATGCAGAATATCATTAGAAATGAAAATTCTTATAGATTTTCTATAAGTAAAATGAAGTTCATATTTTACTATAGGCATGTCTCAAAAGATTTGTTTTTGAAAAGTTGAATAATTTTGCAAGACTGAATAATTTACTGAAAAAAATCAATACTCTTTCCTTAGACTTTTATTCAAGTTCATATCAGTATTAGATCTCATATTAAATGACTGAAGAAAAACCAACTGCAAATGAATCAGTTTTTTACATGAAAGTATTAAAGAGCCTTTTTAAGGTCAAATTAAAAAAATTACAAGTTTTGAATGATCTTAAATAATATTTTATTGCCTCAATCAAGGTCAGTTTCTGATTGAGATGTTTAACCATTAATTTTTACCAAACAAAACATGTCTCCCCTTTTCAAAATGTTTAAAGGATAATCACCTTTGTCAACAAAAGCAATTTGGCAACAAGTCATATCATATTAAGAAAATTTTCACTGCAATATAGAACATTTTGTTCTTGTTTTTGGTGTAAAGTTATTTAAATCCAGAAACTAAACGTGATACAGCTAGACAAAAACAAAATGTAATAGTCATAAAAAATACAATATATAAGTAATACAAGTTAATTAATGCTGTTCAAAGGAAGAGTTAAAATTTATCATCACCTTGTGGTAAATCTCTACAATTCACATACATGTACTTGGAATGGTCTCTAATTTGAGATAACAATATGTTAACCACTCCTGTGTCTGTTCAAAGTCAGAAGTTTTAAGTGATCTCAGAAAGTGTTGGCCTTTTCTTAACTTGTTTGGTTTTGGCTGTTTCTTTCATAAAAATGTATTGTTTCATGTTCTTGTTGCATTAATTTTTGACAACTATATGATTTAGCAGCATTTGACTGACATAAGCATGTAGGCAAACCGTCGCAAACTAAATATCAAATTATAAATACTATCAGATTATTTTCCATATTTCAAGCAAATTTACAAGACCACTGATATGTTATGGAGATTGTTATCATGTTTTTATACAGAAAGAATTACAAGTGGCAGTCAGTTACATAAATTATTTCAAATAATATTATAATATTAAATAAATAGAGAAATTTTTTCAACTTTTTCTTCTTTTTTTTTTCTTTCTTTTTTTTTTTTTTAATTTTCTTTCTTTTCTTTTTTTTTTTTTTGTTTGTAGTTTTGTAGTTTTAAATGTATTTATGGTAAAATGGGTTATGTCATAGCTAAAACTTTCAATTATAAAAACAATTTGTGCCAGCTGCTAAATGACAGCAAGATGGCATTAACACAGAATATTGTATATGTAATACTGTTGACTTTGTATTCTTGTATAAAAAGGAACATTACTTTTATACTTTTTATAAGTTTTTTTTTTTACGTTATTACATTAACATAACAGCATAAGAGATTCATAGTCTATACTGAATACAGTTCTTTTCTTATATACATAGTTTATTTTAAAAACTTAAAATATTTCTGACTCAAATGACTTTAAACAAGTAGGTCCCAGGTATAATGGTGCAACTTTATACTTTCTAAGCCAAGTCAGACAAATTAGTTAAATTAACTTTAATTTTTTCATGTTACCCAACATAATTATTAAACTTATAAATTAACTTTCCAGCTCAGAACAGAGTAACCTACTTTTTTTTAAAATTTAAATGGAAAGTTGCACCTTTTGTTAATTTTAGATCATACTGGTCTTTAAAGTTATTTCATATCTAAAAGGCAAATCTAAAAATAAATTTGTTTAAAAAAGAATAATTCAGACTGACAGAAATAAAAGACAAGATTTTCTCTAAAAAAATTGTATATTTGGTGCCTCGGTAGTCAATTAGTCGAAGGCAAATACATTCGGATCAATGCCTCTTACTTTCTTTGTTCAAATCCTACTTGGGCAGATCGCAATGTGAATAATTTGTCAGTTAACTTGCTGAAGGTTGGTAGTTCTTTCCAGGCACTTCAGTTTCTCTCACCATCCCAGACTACCTTAAAATAAGTAATAGTCTTGGCTGGGGTGTAAAACACTATTACTTCACTATCTCTTTCTTTCTCTAAAATTTAGTTGGATACATTAAAACCGTTATAGTGAATAACATTACAGATTATTTCATAGAAAAAAGTTACTATTACAGCATTCAAGGCAATTAAATGGCCAAAATTGACATGTCACCAACCATTGGCTAAATGTACTGGTATATTTTAAACCATGCTTTATAAGACCCAATGTGTTTCAAAAAATTGACATTAGTTGTTGAGATCTTATCTAGATTCTTTCTAAGTATCAAGTGATAAACACAGAACAGTCACTATGAATATAAAGCAAGGTTCTGAAGTTCAGATTCTGAAACTTCCAGAATATGTCAGACAAAATGGTAGGCGGTGTATACCTGTAAGTCGGTGAAGAAGTAAACCACTTTCTCTATCACCTGTATTGTTTGGTTACTAGTAAACTTATTTACATAGTGACAAACTACTTACTAAATAAATTTGCATAATGTGGATCCATTTTCAAATTATTGATCATAAGCATTAGCTAAGGGGATTAAAAAGTCTTAACCAGTGCTTGGTATATATAAAAATTTTATATTTAAATAAGCTAATACAAAACTCTTGAAATATGAAAAAAGGAAACTGAAATCACCAAGGCGAATTCTGAATACAAACATTTACACTTAAATCTTACTTCTTATTTAAAATTGAGAAAAAATGATATGTACTCTCAGACCCTAAGTTTAAAAATCCATTAACTTGAACCAAGAAGACTAGTGAAATATTTTTCTTTCATCTTAATTTCGGATTTAATTTAGAGCACCTATCATGAATATAAATTGATTTTTGAAGAATTTTTCAAAACAGTAAATATATGCTAATGTTCAAAGGAATTTTAAAATTAACCTTATAGAATTTTTCATTTACAATTGTTTATTCTTTACTCAGCAAATTAGCCCTCACTAGCAGGTCATTTATTGCTAAATATTTTAACCATCTGTGTTAGTATTAAAAAGTATGTTACCTTAAAAATTAAAAGTGGTTACCAAATTTTAAAATGTCCTTTCTATTCAAGTTTTATTTTAAAAGCTTTTTGTTTCCTTAAACATACAAAAGTAGGTTTAGTGTGTTTTAAAGAAAACTCAAATTTGGACAAGGAGTAATACCCAATGGACATCTATCAGAAAACCAAACTTCCTAAAGAGCCTTTTCATTTTATTATTCCAAACTGAAAGCTGAAAATAAATTTGGGTCATATACAAATGTATACACACATTAAAAGACAATTCCTGATATCAAATGGCTAAATACAGCAAAACTTCATTAAAATTCTCAATGAAAGAAACACCTGCATTTTAATAAGACTGTCATCTAAGCATGAAAAAAATCTGTAAGTAAAAAAGTTAATGTAACTATTAAAATTCATGTCAAACATTATACTGAAGTATTTAAAGCTTTTAGAATTCAATATTTACAAGTAATAACCCTTTGCAATTTCATGCTTTTCATTAAAACATCTATTTTATGTTGCTAGTAACTCTCTGTCAACATTTTTAAACACAACAGGTACCAGTCTAGACAAAGGGGGAGACTAATAGATTCCATATATGCAAATACACTTTTATTTTACTTTAAAAAAAAAAAAAAAAAAAAAAAAAAAAAAAAAAAAAAAAAAAAAAAAAACAAAGTTACTTAAATTTTGTTTTCCCTAGTTTGCCAACTTACAGGGTTCAGCAGTGTAAAATGTAAGATGTATAACATTTGTAGGGATAATTTGTTGTTTTCTTAAAAATGATGTGCAATGTTAACAAATTTAATATCAGTCAGATATGCTAGTTTTAACTGAAAGTTGTAGGATACCACAAGATACACTGGGAAAAATCATATAACACCCAATCTGCAAAATATGATTGGTACAACTGTATTGTTGATAGCTGGTCTATCTTCTGTTACCTTGAAAGCTTCAACATAGTTTGTTGTAGCACCCAAGACAGAAAATTTTTTTTTTTTAAATTAAAGCTTGTTGAAAAGATATATGTGCAGGATATTACCTCTCTTTTTTCCCCCAACAAATATTTATCATCAGCATGTATCAATAGGTTGAGAATACACATGTAGATTTGTGGTGCCAGATAGGGAAATGTCAACAATAAAATGTAATATTATTGGTCCAGAACTCAAGTTGTGGACAAAATATAGAAAAACTCCTTGTACCCTCTACTAAAATTAAAACTCCTTGTACCCTCCAATAAAATTAAAACTCCTTGTACCCTCCACAAAAATTAAAACTCCTTGTACCCTCCACAAAAATTAAAACTCCTTGTACCCTCCACAAAAATTATAACTCCTTGTACCCTCCACTAAAATTAAAACTCCTTGTACCCTCCACTAAAATTAAAATTTTGACTGAAATACATGTATAACGATGAAATTGTGGCATTTTTAATATTTCTGTGAAAAATATTTTTTACAAAAAAGAATTTAATGGGTGGGGGGTACAAAAGGGCAATCTTTCCCTAAATGCATTTGCTTTCAAACTCATGAGATTTTCCTGTCTAGCACATATCACAAGTAGTGATAGATTCTTTGGAGTCAACTCATGCCATACGTACATGGCATAATACCTGGTATATAAAGAATGGAATGATCTAGAGGAGTTACGAATTTTAATTTGGAACTCTCTCTGAGAGTGAAATGATAAAGGTGGCTAATCTGCCGCGGAGAATCGCGATCTTGAGAAAAACATGAAGCAGATTAAAAATTAATTTAAACTTTCAGAGACTATGGAGTCAAATGCATTCTAGCTTTCTAGCTAGGTTAAATTTATCGGGAAAAATCCGGATCATACTTAATTTTGGGGCCAAAGATGCTAAAATCACACTTTTGACAAATTTGTCAAACCAAAGTTCTGTTTAAACCACTCTAGTTCGATAACCATTCTAGCTATCAATTTTATGTCAACAAACGAAAAATTCTTTAAGATGTTACGGAAAAAATGGTATTTTTAGATTTTTTCTATGTTGTACACAAAATCCACAGTAAGTGTTTTAAGTGGACCCTATCATTTACAATGCAAAAGTGCATTTCTGGGATGGTGGAGGAAACCGGAGTGCCCAGAGAAAACCAACGACCTTCAGCAAGCGAACTGACAAACTTTCTCACACTAGGATCTGTCCCGAGTGGGATTCTAACCCAGGAAGTGAGAGGCGCTGCGATCTGTAAGCACGTGCTTTAGACCACTAGGCCACCGAGGCGCCGGAAGTGGAAATCCTCTAGATTGTTCCATTCTTTCCCGCGAAACCCCTTAAGGTGTCGCCCAACTAGTACAATTACAATTTGATGTAACTGTAAAAATGACATAATTTTAGGAAAGTTTGAAAAAATATTTCTGCACAAACATTTAGTGATAATAATAATAATTTATGAAAGAACCCTGTAAAAAAATCAGAGATATTAAGCTTACCTCTTCCATTCCAGATGTCTTAAGTAAGTAGTTCCTTATTTTAAGTAATTTAAATTTTCTAAATTTATGATGACTGGAATGTCATGCTCACTAAGAATGAAATATACTAAGTTTGATGGAGATCAAATATATTTATATCAACATTGAATGGCCTGAGTTTTATAAGTGATGTGTTTACGAAAGTTAAAACACCTTAAAGTCAAATATATACTTAAATAATAGTGTTTGTCTATCACTCAAAGATTGGTAGCACAGTTCCATTATACCAAGTAAGGAATCCAATATTGTGAGATACCATCTCAAATTTTAAAATCTTTACAGTAGTGAAACTTCAAACCATTCTAAAATGGTGACACTTGACAATAAGCCGTAGTCAACGGTTACAGATCCACAAATCTAGATCACAGATAAGGAACTTATTAAAGTTATTTTAACAGAGAAGTGAAGTGAAAGGGAGTGGAATAAAGGTTTTTTCCACCCAAATCAAGATATTTAAAAATTTGTTTTGAAGCAGTCAGTTCTGGTATGTGGAGGAAACCAGAGTGCCTTGAGAAAACCATCAAACTTGGACAAGATCTTAGATCTGCCAGAGTGGAACAGGAACCTAAGGCTAAGAGGATGAGAGAAACTGTAATCTGTAAGTTTGGACTTAAGACCACTTATCCACTAAGGCTCCCTATAGGAGAAGAATTGAGAAATGGTGGCTAAAGCCAGGTTCAGTCCCTTATATCTAGATGGTCAGTTCTAGAATAGTGAAGGAGTCTGAAATACACAGAGAAAATCATAAACCTTTGCCAAGAAACCTACAAACTTTTTCATGTTATCTTTCTGAATGGGATTTGAACCTAGAATGTAAGAGTTGCTGTGATCTTTAAGCTTGCAGTTTAGATCAACCAGCCAATGTTGGGCATACCTTTTTATTTTATCACAAGAAGTAAATCTTGAGTAAAAGAAATATGATGGTTAATACAAGTTTAGTATTCGGTGACAAGCAGCAAGTTAGAGTAAAAAAAAACAGTACTTTGATCTTGATCAATTAGTGTAAGTGAGTTTTTGATAGCAAAAGAATCAAAGAAAATCAACTCAGACAAAAAATTCTTTATATTGAAGAAATGTCATCAAAGCTATCCATTACATTGAAAGAAATTTCTGTATACCAAAAACAATGACTTCCAGCTTATCCCTTAAAGTAAAAAAATCCTTTCAATCTATCTTTTTTATTGTAACAAATAACTTTAATACAAAATTATCTCAGCTATTTATTATATTGAGAAATGCTTTAAAGTTATCTGTTCTATGTAGCATTGTTTGGTAAAGTGTCCAATCTGACCACAACGATTTAAGCTTGATTTAAAATGTGGCATAAGAAGCAGAAAATGACTTGACAGTGATACCGACAAGAATAATTCAGTATATCAAGATGTCACCTTCTATAGGTAAAATTTGACCTTTGCAATGTGCTTGGGCAATATGCAAGGTGGGTTCTTAGTGTGTCACCCCTGCCATGAACTTCAGTTTTTAAGGTCTCCTCTGAAGGACCCTGTGACTTTCATTTCTAAATGCCAAGTACCTGGAGAAAGAACAGTTACTACCTATTTTCAATTCTTGGCCAGATCCAGCTGGATTTTAATTATTTGAAATGAAATGGCAAAGTGAAAAGATTTATCGTAATAATGTATTTTTATATAGTGGTTGAGTAGAGCACCTGGGACTGTAGTAAAATGACATGTCAAACTGATTTTACATAATCAACATTCCCAAGATATGCTCTCTAAAACAGAACTAGCTAGGAGATTGAATTTGAATTCAGATCTGTGGGGATTTCATTAAGAATCCTATAAGCATGTATTCATGTCCTTATCAATGGTCATTTAAATCATAAATCAATTTCATCACAGATAATGATCAATATATCCAAAAATGCGGACATTATATGTTAATATCACCCTTTCTTCCCAGATATTATAATGTGTGTCTTAAGATTAACCATGGATATATTATTGATCCTTCCTGATCCAAACAGATTGTGTGTTAGTTTTTCTCCTTGGCTGTCTGTAAACCAATCAATTTTTGTTGTAAACCATATATTTTAAACTTAACAGTGCTCATAAAGTACAATTTATACTTAAAAGATCACTTGGTAGATAGAAAAGGAAGCAAAAATGGATCTCTTTTTAGTGAACAGTCTAACTCTAATTTAAGAAACTGATTGATTTTAAGCTAAAATATGTCGTTCAAATGCTGTTGAAGGTTAAAAAAAATCTATAGTACATATGCATTTAAAAAAAAAGTTTATAAAAAAAAGGGTCAGGAAATTAAATGAATGCTTTGGACTATTGATTAAAATAAAAGTTTAGTTTTGACAAATGCTAGCAGCTAAACTTTAAATTATGTACAGCAGTCTACAAACCTTAAAATTTTCCATAATTCATCATGTTAGAGTTATACATTCCTTATTCCTTTAACCCATTCATCATGCTATAGCATATTTGTAATTTTGTCATTTCAATGGTCTGTAGTTTGAGAGTATGGTATGATCTGTCCAAAGCCAAAGTTAGTCAGTTGGTTTGCCCAATGTCTGTGGTCACTCTGGTTTTCCTCCTCTATCCTAGAAATGACCATCTTAATGCAAGTGAGAGATTCTTGACTGTGGCATGAAAAAACCATTAATCGAATCATTACTGTTCAGACCAGTGATTAACCCCATAAACAATGATTTGAAGTTAATGTGAAAACAAGGCTCTCCCATTAAGGACATGCAAAATCATTAAAAGGTTTCAAGTTTCTAATGCAACATTTATCTTGATAGCAATCTTTTATCTTGAACATTGTGAAATCAAATGAACTTTTTGATATATACATGTGAATACTTTCTCTGTAATGGACTATCATATTACATGTACTGGTACATGTATATATTTTCCCCAAAAATACTGCTTATTTATTTTTCTTTGTATCAGCTCAATTAAAATATCTAAAATGGGCACATCAACTCAATAAGTTTATTACTTAAGCAAACTTTGTAATATATGTACATGTAAAGAATTATTTCACCAAATGCTATTTAAAGCATCAATAGACTAAAGAAAATTCTTCAACTTTGCACTTTTTTTCTTCAAATGAGGACAATGGATATTATTCTTGAACTGATGATTTTGTACCCCATTTTACACCAAACTCTACTGGATATTTTATTGACAGTAAATTTTTTTTGTAAAAATTTTGGTTTTCTGAACTGACTTTACATGTTTAATGATATCCAGTAAAAATGTTTTAATTTTTTCAATCCAAATGACTTGGTTTTAAGTACATGTAGTACATTCTAAATTTGGGTTTTAATAGAAATTTGATAACTGATAAGTAGTTATATTGAGAAATGGAGGAAACAAGGGCTGAGATTTCCTACTGTCACCAGTAGTAAAATTTACAATACTTCAGAAAAAATTTGCTCACCTTTGTCATAATGAATGTTCATTCATTCCAGTTCTTCTATGAGTTAATAAATTATCCAATTGCAGCACAATTTTTTTGCAATACATGTATTATAACTTATTGTAAAAAGAACATGTACATGATTACAAAATTTAAGAAAAAAGCTAACATCAACATCTACATGTACATGATCTAGCCAAAGGTGAATTTAAATCCCACATCTATGCAACATCTTAAAAGTTGCACATTCAAATTGTCAACTGATTGTGTTGCTAAGGCTAATCACTTTGAAACGTTTTAAACAAATATGTTACCATTAATTCTGATGTCACCATATGTCACCGGTATAAAAATTACCTATATAAATAAGACAAATACATGTATGCAAAATATACATGTTTTATATAATTATATTGACATCTGAATGAGTGCATGTCTAATTAAAGTTTTTTAAATTACCATCTTCCCCCATAGAATGAATTCATTGCATGTCATGTAGTTCATGCAAGTAGTTATTGTTCAGAATAATAGATTGTAAATATTAATTCAAATTAATGATGAAGAAACTATTTACAATGTCAGGTACATGTATTGTATCATGGTAAGAATTACATGTTGTATAACATGCAACATATAAAGATTGTTATTTACACATTATCTAAACAACTGTGTATAAGAATGATACTGACTGATATTGAATTAAGTACTGTAGTTGTGTTTTATGTCCAAGTCATGATTGTGTCAATCACAGTGGTCAGTTCTAGAATGGTTGAGGGATAAACCCTTTGAAAACAAACTGACAAACTTTCTCACTATAGGAGACTCAAACCAAGGCAATGAGAGGTTCTGCGATCCATAAACTTAGACCACTTGGCCACTGAGGTCCCAAGATTATAATTTTTATTATAAACTCTAGTCGTTTGGATATATAGTCATCTCAATAGGTCAGTTAGCAGATATCGCACTCCTCTATAGTATGGAAGATATCAGTTCTAGAACTTTCTTAGTCAAACCTTAAATTAAGTAACCATTGATGTTATGTGAGATTTGTAAATTTTAAAAGACTTAGGTATTGTTTCCACGAGCTATGGAAAATATTCATTTCAAATTCCAAAATTTATGAACAAATACCTAATTGAATGTTTCTATTTATAGTTCTTCTGAATGGCTGTTTTAATTGTTACTGAAAACCAGATGCAGATCAAAAAGTGTATAAACTTCATACAACTTTCAACTTGATAACTATTTCTATAACTAACCTGACAATCCCAGATAAACATTAAGCTCATTATGATTTGGATACAAAATGGCCGACATAAACAAAATAAAGTTGAAAAGTTAACCACATAGTGTACTGCACACATAACAAAAATTAAATCACAATGGCTGTAGGTGGTTTAAATTCTATTGTTAAGTAAGGCCAGTCCCCCAGCTTACATCATGTATTAGGTAACTGACTAACAACAATCTAAAAATCCAAGTCTGTCCAAGATTAAGGCAGATTAATAATGACTCAATCCATTGAAACATACAATTTTGACAAATTTATACTGTGATTTACACTAAAAAGAAATCACCAACTTATTATCCCCTTTTTAATGCCCATCCCCTCCTCTAGAAACAAGAACAAAAATTATTGTGCTGTTTCACACCACATCACTGTGACATGGGTACATATCAGAAACTGACATACCAAATTCAGTTGAAATCTATCCAGTGGTATTAAAGGAAATGCCCACCATTGCTTTGAAATAACTGGGAATAAATACCAAGGTCAATTTGAAGAATAATTACAGTATAATATTTGTTTTACAAAGAATGTATCAGCCCAGGTATCTGTTTTACAAAAAAATTATCAGCCCAAGTATCTGTTTTACAAAAGATGTATCTGCCCAGGTATCTGTTTTACAAAAAATGTATCAGCCCAGGTATCTCAATCCCTGAGGAGAGTTATAGCTTGTTCTATATGTCTGGGACTGACTTACAACTACATTGTCTTTTAAACATATGTAAATTAAAATATAAATGGTCAGATATCTTAGTTTTAAGAATCTATAAGCATTAAGTCTATTTCTATCTTTGTGAATATGTATATACATGTACATGTAATATCTAATCATGTTTACAAATTAATGATGTGTCACAAAAACATTTTTAATTTTGTCATAATAAGAATTGATCAGCCTATCCTTAATACCATAAAACCCATATCAACCTAGAGTACAATAACATAAAAATTCTAAATCTCTGAGCATGTCCAGGAATACATTGTACATGTACATATAACCATTATAACTTCTGTAAGCAAAGGTGCCTTTAGTGGTACAAATTGTTTTCTCACAGATCACCGAGTCTCTTGCCCTCAAGGTTATATTCCCAATAGGGCAGATTTTAATATGAGTCTGTTGGTTATTTTTTCCTGACACTCTGTTTTTTCTTCATCATCCCAAACTGCCTTAACAGTATGAGTGAAAAAATTTTGACCCCTCCCCTGGCATAAGACACTACTACTCCAACAAACTCTTTCCTACAAGAACCAATTATTTAAGTTGTTCTAAAAAAATTTCATTTTGTACCTCCCTTACTTATCAAGCAGTGATACTAATGAATACAATAATATCCATATTTAAAAAACTTTAAAATAAGCCTTATTACAAATTCCGAGGACTGCTTTTTCATGTGTAATTTGATCAATAGATATATAATGATGTAGCTCTGCTACTAATGCAAGGTAACTGATACTAAAATACTATTATTTCACAGTATTATAGTCTAATACACATTTTAATGAGTTTAGATAGAAATAAACATGTATTTATATGTATATAATAATCATAAATATTTCATTTAACAGGTTTGTGTGGCATTTAACCACTTGATATCAACATATTGTAAATTTAATGACTTGTATCAATATATTTTATCAAAGTTTGTTAAGCTTGAAATTGTTGTGTTTATAGTAAATGTTTAAATGACAAACTTGTAAAACTGTATTCATGACATAAATAATAGAAATATATGATGTGTGACGACATTGTTTTAAAACCTGTATCTATACAATATTTATGGTTCAAATTTAATGCCTTTTTAAACAAAATGTTTAACATAAACTTGGAGGAAAACTGTTCAGAATGTTTCTTTCAGTACTTTAGAGGTTTTTTATTTAACTGTGATATTTGTCTGGGTTGAAAAAAACAAATAATTCTTTCAGAGTAAAAAGACAAACATTCATTCTACTGGTCAATTTAACAATAAACATGGACTTAATATTGAACATTTACAAATAAAAAAATTTCATGTAACTGTACTGACTTAGCTTGGCGGGAGATTAGTCATGTGAATTTGATGAGAAATGACCAATCAATAAATGGATCTCTGTTTAAATGATAGATAAATCCGAAAAAACAAATACAAATGGCATTGAACTGATTTCTATATTGACACCAACAAATGTTCATATGTCTGTTGTACACAATGTATTATGTGTGATAAATTTAGCAGTGAAAATATATTGAGTAGGAAAATGGATGCCATTTCTAAATAAAAATTGTAACACTAAATTGTTCATGTAGTTAGAAACTTCAACATAAATTTTGAACCGAGTATTAAGTATACAGGGTATCATTATCAGTATATACAATTTTGTTAACAAATATACTTAAACCTCACAGAAATAATTTAACTTATATATATACCATCACAAAGGGTAGTGATAAGAACAAAATCTGTTCTTAAAAGTACAATATTAAAAAGTATTAAACTGCTTGAAATTTCACCTACAATGAAACTGACTGAATGTAGCTTATAAATTCTGACTAAATGACAATAAAAAACTTTTTCCTCTAAGTTTCTCAAAATTCATAGTAATTTATATCTTAGTTTGGTATAAATAAGTTTGATCACAATTTAAGCTTACATTAGAAGACTTAGTCAGGTTGGGTAAATATAAGAAGCTTAAATAAAGAATACCAGTAATAATTATTTTCAATGATCAAATTCCTTTAAGTTTTAAATTATTTACTTTTACTTTATCTAAAGGCAGGATTTTACAGCTATTTATTTTTCATCTGGTCTTATAAATGAAAAAAAGAATGTATGACAATTGTTTGGTATATTGTCAAAAATGAATAGGTAAAACTAATGAAAAATGAGAAATGGATACATTCAATTCATTGAAATGGTTAAAATGTAGCAAAAAAAAAATGAATGAATAAATTAATAATAATAATAATAATAAAAATAATAATATTTTTTCAATCTTTTTTATAACTTTCATAGGAAAAAACAATGAATTTGCATCAAAGTGACAAGTATTTTTTAATGTCTAGATATTTTTCAAAGTTTTCATTTTACCGGATCTTCAAATTTACACGTAACAACTAAATAAAATCTAAAAACACATAACGCACCATCAAATATTTCTGCCTAAAGAAAATTTAAATCAAACAGCAAACGTATATTATGTAAATGTAAACAAGTTAGGCCATGTGCATGACACCTGACATTAAACTTTCAATATTTACCTGTTCTGATTGAGGTCTTTCTGGTCTGCCATACGGAGACTTTTCTCCCCCACGGTAGGAGGGAGTATATCCATTAGCTCTACTACTCATTGTTACGCGTAATATCACAAGTATTTACAATTCAAACTAAAACAAAACGTCTTCATCTTTCACACATAACATGCGGACATACCGTGTCCTAGTACGCCAACTTGTTTCTATGTAGGAATGAATCACGTGACTTCCGTTTGTGAATCTTTTCTAATGTAAGGGCAGTAACTCTAAGTTTCAAGTGAGTAAGAATCGGAAAGTGCGCAGAAGTTAGAGTTACTTCCCTTTCAACTCTAACATATTTTATTGCAATTTAAAAAAGCGTAGCTAGTCGTTTCGTACCATAACCATTTCGTACCTTGACCATTTCGTACCCAAATTTTCCATTTCGTACCAAAATCGGTCCAATTCGTACCGTGTCATATTCGACCAATGACTTCAGACGTAATAAAAAAGATTTTTTTACAAGATAAATTAAAAAGTAAATAATTATAATAATAAATTTAAAATTAATTATTAAAATTTTTATTCAGGGGGTCTTCTTTTTAGGGTGTTAGTTTGACAAAAAACTTTTACTGAAAATGTTATAATTTAATTTTTGGAGTTATCTTCTTTCTTTTCTTCGGATTGTTAGTTTGTTTAAAGAATGTTAAATTTTACTTAAGCCTAAAATGTAATAAACACTAGTGATTTTTAAATAAGCGGTGTCTTCTTTTCCAAATTTAAAAAAAAAAAAAAAAAAAAAAAAAAAAAAAAAAAAAAAAAAAAAAAAAAAAACAACATGCAGGCCTGCATCTATTAGTCGGAATTTCAAATCACCGCCTGAAGCAGAGAACAAGCAAAACAAATGTTTTTCGTGTTTTCAAATAAGTTTTTTTTTCTTTTTTTTCTTTTCTTTTCTTTCCTTTTCTTTTTCTTTTTTTTTCTTTTTTTTTTTTGAAAACAACCATGAAACATCATTTATTAAAAGTCTTGAATTTCCACTACTTATTCAAGTGTGCCTAGTGTGTGTGTGTGTGTGTGTGTGTGTGTGTGTGTGTGTGTGTGTGTGTGTGTGTGTGTGTGTGTGTAGAATCGTGAATAATAATATACTATGCGGCAATTATATAAAAATAAAACATTACAAAGGAAAAATACTAGTATATTTGTTGTGAAAATAACATGGTGCGAATTGGTAGCAGGATAAGCAGTACAATATGGTACGAAATGATAAAACAAGGTGGTACGAATTGGTTATGGTACGAAATGGTTTTTGATATGGTACGAAATGGATGGTACGAAATGGTTATGGTTCGAAATGACTATTAAAAAAAAAGAACTAAGTTTGTGACTGAGACAATCATCAGGATCACCATCATCGAGGGCAGAGTGTAGAGAGTTGTTTGACCATGGTTTTGTGTTATGTAGTTATAGATAACTTGAAGAGTAGCGGTATATCGACAACATTGAAAGAAAAAGTGGAAGGGATCTTCTAACCGATGTTCACAGCGAGAACTTGCTACATTCACTCTGTTAACTTTTCAACCAATAAGAAATCTTTCTCCTCATCTACCTTTTATTGTTACTCAATACAACGGTTGCCATTCTATAAGAAATGATATTGAAGACTTTATCACAACCAAAATTGAACACACGTATGATCCATGATCTGAGCATCCAACATTTTAAAACTTAAAAGTATCTAATATTAAGACCAATCTCGTTAATACTGTTGAAGGAAATAGGGAAATATTCGGAGTAAACAGATATTAGACTAAGGAATAAAACTATGCAGATTAGGCCATTACTTTTTTTTTTTTTTCAAATTTACATATCGTTATTTCTTAAGTTAATCAAAACTTCTACGTCCTAATGAAAAATTATATGTTTTGTAGCAAAACGAAGCCCATTAAATTAAAAACTTAAAAAATTTAATTAAAAATTTTAAAACTCTAGATCTTTAGCTATACAAGGAGTAATTCAAAAGCTGGGTGTATTATGGTCAAAAATCCCAACGTGATAGCAGAAAAGACTTCAGAGTTAATTATCTGATGTGGAATTTATCAATTATATTAAAATTCTTGATGTAGGACATGGTTAAAAAGCGATGAAAAGTTTGTGACGGTACATATTATCACCGGTGACGATATGTACAGGGACGACAATATGTACCGTCACAAGGTTGCTTCAGACAATTTTGTTCAAGTTGATTTTGTAAATAGAAAAGATAATATTGGTCTGCGTTATAAAGGTGGTCTAGCAGTTTTGTGCAAAACTCATTTGCTTACGAATATAAATGTAGAAATAGAAAAGGGTTATTGCATGACATCATTATTTGATTTTAAAAAAGAAGAAAAATCTGTAAAAATCTGAAATATGTAAAATCCAACCCGAACAACTATAGACTTATAACACTGGCGAACGTGTTCTCTAAAGTAGCTACATGTGTACATTACTTCTAAATGAACGCCTTCTGTTATGGACGGACGGAAAATAATGAAATAAAATGTGTTAATCAATTTGAATTAAGACACAGAAAGTCAACGGTAGATGCAATTTTTATACTCTGCGGATTTGTAACTTATACTTTACGGAAAAGAGAAAAACTCTTTCTTTGTAGATTTTAAACGTACATTCGACACAGTTGACAGAAGAATGTTATTGTATAAATTATTCAGATGTGGCTGCAGCTTCAAAATGACTTATGGTTCAAGCTGTGAACAAAAGGGTTAGCATGTACATCAAATAAAACGGGGCTTTCAGATCTTTTCGATCATTAAACTCGTTGGCGTAAAACGAGGCGAATCTTTGTCTCCCTTGTTATTTTGATTTTTTATAAATGACTTAAGTAGCTTTGGACCTGCATACCACTGGTACTGGTATTGTCGATGGTGACGGTTATTTATTATATTTACTTCTGTTTGTAGACGATACTGTTCTGTTTGCCAAATCTCAAAAAAAAAAAAAAAAAAAAAAAAAAAAAAAAAAAAAAAAAATTACAGACTTTCTGGGATAAACTTGATTCTTATTGTTTTAATGGAACACTGAAATAAACATTAATAATACCAAGATTGCTTCAATATGGCAGGCGACAGGGCAACTGTAAGTTTAAATAAGGTAATGTTAATATTGAGCAAGTTAACTCTTGCGTTTACCCTGGCGTTTTATTGCTTAGAAATGGAAAATTAACTTAAACCCAGAAGAAGCTTGCAGACCAAGGCTCTCGATATCATATAATTAAGTATTACCCGAAGCAAGTATCTACCAGTAGAACAGGATGTGATTTGTTTGACTCTGTGTTTGTTCCGGTACTGCTCTACGGTTCAGAAATATGGGGCTTTCAAAAAGCTGCAGATTTTGATTATTTTCAAAAAAAAAAAAAAAAAAAAAAAAAAATTAATATATTCTCAGTTTAAGTAAATCTTCACTGATGTAACATTTGGTGAATTAGACCATTATTAAACGTAAAGAAAGATTACTAAAATATTGGGTAAAATTACTAGAAAATCCCGAGAGTATTATGTACAAAGTGTATTTATTATTTGTATTAGATGCTAATAATAGTAAAATGAATTGGGCATCCAATGTTAAAGATGTTTTAACTAATCTAGGTTTTCCATGCATATTATTGGTATAGCCATGATGTATCTTGTATTAACATTGCTCTCTTACAACATACGTTACGTGACCAGTTTATACAACCATGATTTAACTCTATTGAAAGATCACCAAGGCTTATACTGAATAAACGTTTAAAGCAACAGTTTCAATTTGAAAGTTATTTAGATTTTAATGTAAAAAAATTGTAAATAGGTTAACAGAATTTAGATGTTGCAATCTAAAGCTTAATGTTGAAACGGGTAGATATACAAATGTGTCACAACATTATGAATATGTTCTGTTTGTAACATGAAAATGGTTGAAGATGAATTCTATTTTTACTGTGTGTCCATTATACCGTCAAATACGTTTACAATTGTTAACTTAATGTTTTAATAGCTGACCATCACTAAACAATATTGTTCTTAGTTATGCAACTGTCATATACCAGTTTTGAATTTAATCATAAAATACATTAAAAAATGGTATTGCCATTATTGTCATATACCATTTTTGAATGTACATGTGTGTATTTTATGATTAAATTCAAAAATGGTATATGATACAACCAAAAGAATGTTATCTAAATTGTCTAAGTTCATGAAATAAAAACGCAAATTGGCGACATCTAAAATAGGTTTTAATTGGCGTTGCACAACGCTGCGAAAAAATAAAATAAAATAAATGCTAAATCAAATAAAATCAACACATGTTGAAAAATGTTATTTTTTCTTTTTCTTATAATTTTCTCTATTGTTTAAAATAAATAGATAAATAAATAAATTAATTAATTAATTTTACTTGTAATTTCAGTTATGCTTACATAAACATTTACACTTTACAATGAATAATTTTGATATTTTTCACCTATATTACAGGTACTTTCACACATCTGAAACCCCTGCAAGCTAAATATTACAAGCAAAATGTGCACACTTAACATTTTGGATTACATAACCATATAAACTACCGCAAGGAATGTACTATAATAATTTTAATTCCTTAAAAGTACATAATCCTGACGCGATACGGAAAAATTACACTTAATGCCACGATTCAATTTGTAAACATTTACTTCTAAGTGTTTATCTATTTCTAATTGGTCAGTTAGGTGATCGATGAATTTGAACTAACATTTTTAGGGGATGATTCTAACTGGAGACATGTCATGTTTATGACTAAATGATAATCAATCATTTTTCATTTGCATCAAGACTTCCGTCAATTCCCCGGAAGACGTTATGTCGATAAGAGAACGGAACTCCTCGGGTACCCTTTGGCAAAGATAAAACACCCCCTTGAAATTTAATTACGTCTTTACAACGCATATATTGGAGAAACGTTCATATCGTCTGCTGACATTCAAAAACACGACACTGGTATATAATTCATTTTAATGCAATAATTGGACATAAGTTTAGATCTGTTCGCGTTCCAAATTCAATACTTTAATTTACAATAATTGAAGAACAGTTAACTTTTTTGGACTATTTAATAAGCAAATAAGAGAAATGTTTGTGCTTCTTGGAGTAAGTTTATTAACAATTGGTCTGGTCAACGGTCAGTTTGGACCACCACCAAACCAAGGCAATGGTTTTCCACCACAAGGAAATCAGTTTCCACCAGGACGCGGACAACAATTTCCCGGACCAGGACAGTTTGGACCAGGACCTGGGGGTCCAGGCGCTTTTCCAAACAATGGCGGATTCCGTAAGTATTTCTAAAATGTTGTTATCTCTCTCTCTCTCTCTCTCTCTCTCTCTCTCTCTCTCTCTCTCTCTCTCTCTCTCTCTTTTGATTAAAATAGAAGAAGGAAATTAAAAACTAAAAAAATGAATAACAGTTAAACGGCTATTCTTGAATATCTGGGGAAAATGCGATGATAACTGTGTAAAATTCAAACTTATCTTAGTAAAAATTAATACCTGCTTAACAAAACCCTGATTTGTAATGACCATTCTTCAAGCAACAAAAACTAGAAATATCTTAGACAAACTGGTTTGATTACATTATACATGAATTCGAATTTGGATATGAAACATATAATATTGCTGCATCAAAAATTATATATAAATGTATATGGTTGATTGTGGGCTAGTGATCTATTGTATAACATATTTCACTTCTTTTTATGCATTACTTAATTCATTCGTGTGTGTATATATATATATATATATACACAAATGGTAAATTCTAGATATCTTTGTTAATTCTTTCTTTCATAATGAATCATTTTCATGACATATATAAGCGTGGTAATTTTTAGATCGTAATAACATTATTTTATCTTTTACAGCAATTCCTGGACAAAACAACATCGTTATAACGGATCCCTACGAATATGCTACATGTTATTTTAACGACAGCGGTTCTACAAATATTAAAGGTCGTGTGGATTTCAGACAAGCAGTAAGTTTTCGTATTATTTTTCTATATTTATAACTGATATTTTAAAATCCAGAAAAACACGAAATTAAAATTCTTTTAATTGCAATAATTAATACACACAGAACATACAATAAACAAAGAAAGAAACGGCTATTTGAGTTTTAAATCCTGAAGAAAAAAACTATATTTTCGGGAATACGTGGATCTAATTTTTCTGTGTCTTCAGTGATTGCACTCGGGTGTACTATAAAAACTAACTATAACGGACTGAGTAATATTTAGGTTTCCGAATGCGTAAGTGATATTGGCTATATTGTTTGAAATAAATACTACACAGTCCTTCGGATAAGCCTTAAATCGCTGAAAATTCACCTTCTTACTGTTATGTCATTAATCAGAAAAATAAATATTGACTTGTCCAATCCATCAATTAAATGACCAGTGAAAATCTAAATTTTACCTAAAGAAATGTAATTTCAACTTTAATTTCAAATTTTGAATTACTTTTTAAAACAGATCATTTAAAGAATTGACAGGACATCTATTGATGTTGAATGGTCATCCAAGTTAAATGAGACTTGAAATTGGATTTAAATATTTGTGGTTTTCATCTATTTACAAATAACCAATACCATTGTGTCTTTTAAGTTTTAAAGGAGGTGACAAAGTAATTGTAATGACATAAGACCCTTGCTCAGATTGAGCAGATTTTTAAGGCTTGTACGTAGGACTGTACCAGATATTCCGAAATACGTAGAGAACTGGACGCCAAAATTATCGAATAATAATAATAATAATAATAACAGAAAAAGTAGAATTCCTAAAATGAAGCATATTAAATGGATTTTTATTAAGTTTATAGAACAATGACAACATGAAATGAATTCAATCCTTATTGTTTCCAAGTAAAATAATGAAATAAATATTTTAAAGTTGTCTTTTGTTAACAGTAGGCTACGCAGAAATTTATAATGTTGACTTTTGAACTTTACAAGCAGTAAGTTTTATAAATTTTATTTTTATAATTACAGAGAACTGGTGGACCAACATTTATTCGTGTTCAGGTTATGGGTTTACCACCAAGTTTGATGAGCGATACAGAACATGGTATACACATCCACGAATACGGAGATGTCGGAAAAGGATGTTATGCCGCTGGTAGACACTTTGATGCAGATGGATTTTCTTTCCACGGCTCGCCAAACAACCTTGGAGCGTAAGTCCTTACTTCAAACAGTCAAAAGTTCAGTAACTGGTGAAATTTATTTGAAGTAACTATCTGATGATTTAAATCTTTCATACAATAGTACATTGTACTGGCTTATTTTTGGAATACATGTACTTTATTTCGTAAAAATCTAAAAATTAACACATTACACATTTCTATTTCCAATCATAAGAAAAATTACGAGGTCCCGAGGATATAACTTTAAATATAATATGACCTTCACAATACTATTCACAATGAATAAATGAATGAATGAATAAATAAATAAATACCCGACTTCAATTGCCTGTGGGCGGGGCCCGTGATTTCGTATAATATCGATAACTGAACCATATGCCATATTTTGTTTTTAGCTTCGAATTGTATTTTCTACTATTTCAAACTAAAGGACTCGGGAAGTTTGATTCTAGTTTTGATTAAACCCACAAAGGAATGCCAAGAAAGAAAAATGTCGACTAAAAATGTTGTAAATTGTAAGAAATATTTGGGATTTCATCGAAACAAAAACGTTTTATTTTGTTGGATTGTATTCCGTAATACTTAATAGCGCATTAATAGAGGATTGGAAATGTCCTCGTCCAAAGTTTATAATCATTGGTTTTTGGTGTCTTCTAAATACATATGATATCACCATTTCTGGTTTGCGTGGTCTTGGTTTTATAGCATTTCGCATATTGTTTAGCAGGTGTTTTTCAGTTAAACTGTAATGATAAAGGTTTCGCTCTTTATAGTAACATTGACATAGATAAATTAAAAGGTCATCTAAACGTGTCATAATAAAGACTTCTTTGACATTTTGGCCTCGAAATGTTATCTTATAATTATATAACGGAAAAGTTCTACTTTTAAAATTCACGTTATGTATGGAAAATAAATGTACTGATTGACTTACTTCAAAATATCTTTGAGCAGTTTAAATCTAGGAATAATAAAGTGACAGGTGATTGAATGTAAAAAGTCTATGAGAATTTAACTTTTGCAAAAAGATTAAAAAAATTTTTATTCAATACAAAAAAACTAAACAACGGTCAAATAGGAAGTAATCTTTAACTCATTTGGACCGTTCCTTTTCTATTTTAGTCTGTATAGAATTAAAATTTCTTTTTAATATGATAACTTTAAGGTTAATATAAGTTTTAAAATGTGTGTTTGTGTGTTTTCTTGTTTGTTTTGATATTTTTCTATCTATTTGTATTTTGTTGTGTATTGTGATGCGATGGCTTTTGCTAAGTTCATGATTATTCAGTTCAAAATTTCTTCTTTCTTTTTTTGAAATATTTACAGATAAAATAATGGTTTTAAATTTAATCATTCAAATTGAAACTTTTCTTGTTTTTTGTAGAGGAAACAGTCACGACGGTGATCTAGGAAATCTTCGCCAAACTAACAATGGTGATATAGACGCTCTTCTTACCCTTCCAACACTTTCTATCAGTGGTGACTTCGGAGTAACAGGCAGAGCTGTTGTGGTTAGTGAAATCTCCTTTCTAACCAATAAGTAAAATGGTATTCTTTTGTATGCTGACGCATGACGTATTAGACTTACTGAGATAGTAATTAATGACATTTTAGGAACAACATATCGTGCTTTTAATCATGAATACCGGTATTTGTTTTTGTCATAAGACCTGTTGAACCACATCATCTTTGGACATTTGTCAATATGTCATTTGCTTATCTAAGGTCATAAGTTTTATTGCATAAGCGGCCTTGCAAACTTTTACCATGTACATGTATATTATTAGTATTATTTGAAGTTTATTGCTATGGTGTATTTAAGATCTTTATTCAACTTTGTATATTGTCTGCACAAAAAAAGTTTCTGGTCTGTTTTTTTAAATCTATAATTCATATTTGTTATTTGTAGTTAAAAGAAGGACGTGATGATCTTGGAAGAGGACAGAATGCAATGAGTCTTCAAACCGGAAATGCTGGAGCACCTATTGCCTGCTGTACAATTGCCCTCTCCGACAGAAGCAACTGGTACAACCCCATCATGCAGTCATCATCCAACAACCCATTTAACAGCAACACTAACATAAATGGTGGATTTAATCCAAATTTTAATGGTCCAACATTTAATCAAGGATTCCCAAATCAAGGAAATCCAAATTTCAACAGACCCGGACCAGGTCCAAACCAATTCGGTCCCGGGAGACCAGCTGGAGGCTTACCAGGTCCTGGATTCAACCCAAACGGTCCATTCAATAACCCACAATTTGCCGGCTAAATTATGTTATGAAGCAACATTAATAAATACTTTTTCGCAAGCTTTTCTGCATTGATCCGTGTTTTGGCTTGCATTTTGAGGAAAACTCCTATGTAAAACATTGTGAGTCGAGTTGACATGCTGAACACACCCTTTGTGAAATGGACATATGCTAGGGTTTGTGATAATATCGTGTAACGATTGTCTGTATAAAGTTGTGTTTGTTTTGTTTGTTGTGATTTGATGAAATTGGGTTAGAATACATATTTTTTCTATATTCTAGATTCGTAACTATCTGATTTCCTACTTATTCTAGAAAATGATTACTATAAAGATTTCCTCTGTTACAAGAATTTCATGTCAACAAACCGTAGGATATGTTATGATGACCCTATACAATATTGTTTTGCTTTTATGTTGTGTTGTTTTTGATTTTGTTTTGTGATTTTGACATTGTGTTTTGAGTTTATTGTCCCGTTTTGTGAAGGTGATATTATGTTTTGTGTCATTTTTGTCCCGTTTTGTAATTGTGATATGTGTTTTGTATAATTATTTGTCCCGTTTTGCGATTGTGAAATTGTGTTTTGAGTAATTTTATTGTCCCGTTTCGTAAAAGTGACATTGTGTTTTGTGTCATTTTTGGTTCCGTTTTGTGATTATGACATTGTGTTTTGTGTCATTTTTGTCCGTTTTGTGTCTGTGTTGTATATTTTGATATGTTTTTGCTTTAATTAAATTTTATGTTTGGCAATGAAAGCTATGGTCAACGCTTACCATATTTTTTTGAGTGGAACACTAGTCATGGTGCATTGATAAAACACGTGTTTGTAGTAATCTATGTAACAGTGTATTTATATGTTTATATCCACGTGCTTACTGTCTCTTAAGGAAGTTGCTTTTTGTGTTCTTCCAGTCACTGTTATGATTTGACAGACAAGCAGATCTTTATTTGTTTTATTGATTTGTAATTTATTAATTGGATGGGAATTCGTATTTTTCTACAAAATGTACCTTAAAACAAATACACCAGTGCAAGTATTTCGTAAACTCTATTGTCCAGCACCGTAAACAACTGATAAAAAATTAAGTACATGAGTCAAAATAAGAAAATGTTAAAAATTTACATATAAGGACTTTTAATGAAAACTTCGTTATTTTATGTAACTTTTTTTTCTATTTCTACGATTTATCTAAAACACAAGTTCACTCCTCCTAAACTTTTGAATAATTTGGTACAAGGTGATTAAGTGGAAACAAGCGGCAGTGAAAATTTATTATTTTGTGAAGTTACATAGACAATCAGACAGATGTATGAATGCAAATTTAATAAAATTTTGATAAAACCTAATTGTTTTACGTTACACTTTTTATTATACTGAGTAAATGTATGAAACAAAGTTATTGTTTAGGTCCCAGTTTCACAATCATTTCTCAACTAAGGGTTCCTTTAAGTTAAATCAAGCACATTTGAAGTTGTAATTATTTTAATTGTTCCTATATACAGGAATTTAGGTGTCATTTTGAAGGAAGTCACTTCAAGCTGATATCATCCGAATTAAGTTTAGTGGAAAATGTTCATTCATAGTTCCAAAAGAGGTTGCCGAAATTTTCTAAATTTAAGATAAGGAAACTCTTGGTTTAGGAACGATTGTCAAACTGCGGCAAGGAAATGTTAAAATTGTTTATGAAAACTTTAAGGTATTTTATATCGAAAACTTAATAAGTCATAAAGTCCTTTCCTATAGAAACTTTTACCTACCAGAGCGGTCCAAAACATTACCATCGAAAACTAACAAGTAACTTTAAAATGTATCAATTCGTTTTCCCAGAATAAGATGCTACAGAAGATATCTGGCGGTTTGGCTGTAGTGTTTTTGCAGGGTTCCAACAATATAACAAGTGATAACATATTTATCTTAGGTATACTTCGAGCTTTTATAAAAATTCTGCTATTGCATAGAAAAGTATTGTTCTCTACTTGAATTACCTTTGGTAATCTAATGTAGCTACTTTTTGTTCTTTTTTTTAAATATGCCACTTCGTCTCATTCCGTTTTTTACTGTTAATTAAACACTCTTTAGACACCCACAACTTACTGTTCAAACGTTCATGAATACGGTATTGCCCGTGGTCCAGTTGAGACGTAAGATAAATCTCGGTGTCTTGACATACTTGTTACATATTGAGTTAGTCTTGTCGTCCTTTGACCTTTCAGTCCTAGCTTGACCCATTAAGTTTTTCAAGTAGTTTACTGAACGCGGCAGTGAGAACAAGTTCATAGATTTTTTTTAAATTTTGATCTGACCTTGACCTCTGATGATTAGCGCGACGCCTTGAGCGAAAACAATATTTATTCGTTTAGTTTTCGTGACTGTGACTTTTTTTAATACGTCAGCAATTTGCAGGCTTTAAATGAAAAAAAAACCCAATAACTTCTCGGTTTAAAAGTAAATGATTAAAATAACTCTTGTTTGCAAATTTGCGTAAAGAACAATGAAGTGATTAATAGTTTATTGGTATTTTGTTCAAGCCAATAAAAACACGTGTATATTAAAGACTCTATATATCCATCATCGTTTTACAAGCCAACTTTGAAAACAATTGGAAATAAAAAATTAAAGCAGTGAACTTTGGACTTATGTCAAAGGCAAAATTTTAATATCTTTTTAAAAAACCCAAATATATATAATCTATTATTTATTATTTATTAACAAACAATATATATCCTTGAAAATACAGGAATAAAGGTTACACTTCTCCATTAGAAACTAAAATGTTGTATACTGAAACTAATCGGTCTTATTATGTATGTTTAATCAGTGAAAAGATTTATTTGGATTAAAGAAGTGCAATATACCAAAATCGTAAAATATATTCAAAATAGGTATATAAGAACTTTAATGTATTTTTTAAGTTAAACTCAAAATGGTATATGACAGAAGCATTAAATTCATTTTAATCATTAATGACGTCAATAATGCATTTTTTAAAATGTATTTCACGATAAAATTTAAAAATTGCATTATCACACATCACACAAACGAATTTCATAAAATATTTTGCAAGAAAATATGTTGTAATACGTCATTAGAAAACTAACCGGTCTTTTGTGTGTTTAAACTAAGGATAACTTATTTATATCTAAGATGCATACAAACAGTTCAATAACTTCCTTGTTTTCACGTCAACTTAGCAACTTGGCAACTCATATCTTGATTTTTAAATAGCATATTTAAGAAAAAACTCTTAAATAATGCCAGGTCAGGTTCATAAGTATTTCTCGCCTAATATGTCACAAATAATAGTGAAACCGTAAATCCTTATATGGAGTATAACTTAAATATGTATAATGGCTCGAGGTAACAGTAAACCAGTTACATTATTTCAAGTAATTCTTATTATAACTTATACTTTTACAGAGTTAATGTATTTGTGCTTTATATGCTTAATTCTCAAACCAAAAACGTTTAAATTGCCTAAGTTCAAAGCAAACTAATTCTATCATGTGTATTTTATTTTGAAATCAATGAAAACATTTCGTTTTGAAACTTGTAATATTTATATTTCAAGTTTATATTTATCATAACTTATGGTCTTACTCGGATAAATTAATTATATTTATAAACAACTTTAATCAAACATCTGGGATAATGATAACTATAGCCGACCACAGCGACGACAGCGCTGCTGTCTACATGTTCATCTATTAATGTTATATCTTGGCCTTATTGGCGAGACCAATTAATGCTGATTCCAAAGTAAAAGCTTATCGGTCTTTTCGTAGATTTAAGCCAATAAAGGATTCATTTACATTTGAGGAGTTATTTCAAATAAGAATTTATATCAAATATTTGAGTTTTCTGGCAAGAATATAGGTTGCAGTAGCCAATAGAAAAATACATAGCTGGTCTTTTAGCTAACCGGTCTTTTGTATGTACAAGTCGGTGAAAAACTTGCATTAAAGAAGCATTATAAAGAATTTATTTACTTCCTTGTTTTCATGCCAAGTCATTAATGCATGAATTTCAATGTTTAACAGTTTCCATCAAAATATCCATTGATGTCATTTCGTTGACAAGCAAAAGATATTATACAATCATGTAAATATGGAAAATTAAAATCTTGATAAGGTCATATATATATATGCATGTGTATTGAAAGATAGAAATCATTCGTGTGTAGTGAAATTGCTCGAAGAAAACATTTCGAATAAATGTAGTTTTAATAAATTTATGTACCATAAATAATTTTTAAAAATGAATTAATTTGCTAATATTATACAAGCATATTATTTGCTCTTTAGCTCACCTGAGCACAAAGCTATTGGTATCAATGGAGGCAGACCCTCCGTCGTCCATCCGTCCGTCAACAATTGCTCCAAACTTCTTCTCAGAAACGTATGGTCACATTTTGTTCAAACTTTTTCAAAAGCATCTATAAAACATTGCCTTTCAGATTTTTATTTTTGGTTGCCATAGCTACCAAATGTAGGTCACATTGACCTTATATACCAATGCAAGTTTGTGAATTTCAATAATTTTTGTGAAAAATTAGGTTACGCGTTTTTGCGTTTATTTTTTATACATTGTAAATAGTACTTTTTTTACCAAAAAATTACAATAATGAATAAATTTAGGTGAATTCTTTTTCCAAACATCATTTTTTTATGTGAAGAAACATATGTTTGACAATTTTCATGAAATTCTGTAAAACACAAGTCGCTTTTTTCTACCTTTTTCATTTTCAATTCTAGCAACCCAAGGGTCGAGGGTTCAAATCCCATCGAGGCCACTTTTTTCCTTTCTTTATTTTTATTGCTGAATTTTATGACTTACAATGGTTCATGGAAGAGATTTTATGAATTATTACTTTTAAGTTTAATTATTATTTTTGAAATACATGTGATACTGATATGTAGATATAGCTAAAACCTTGAAATATTTTTTTTGTTTTACAGAATCCCTCCACCTCATCCAAGCATCTCTGATGTGATGGATGAGGGGGATTCTCTGTACGAAGTCCGAAGGCTGAAGAGGGTTAACTAGTGCAGTTGTTTCACTGACCAGGCACGTGACCCCGTGTGTATTCAAGCGATAAAAAACTGATGCTGCATACGGGTACTATACCCACTTGCCTTTAAAAACGGTGCTCAAATCCCATAACGTGCTTTGTTTAAAAGTCTAACTTGTTGACAACAAAAAACGATCATATAGGGAGGAATACCCATTTACACAGAGAGGGTAGTTAACCCTCTTCAGCCTTAGGGCTTCTTACAAAGAATCCCCCTCATCCATCACATCAGAGATGCTTGGATGAGGTGGGGGATTCTCTTCCATCAGCCCTTCGGCTGTCTCGGGTTAACTAGTGCAGATTAAAAAGAGTTGGCAACAAGCTTGGAATATTACAATAAAGACAAGAAGGGAAAAAAATCTGTTTGAACATTTTATATAATCAAAATTTATGACGAAAAAAACATGATTCTCTTCCAATAAAATCCACACACAATCTAGTGTCAATGGTTGCTGGAAATAGAATCCATAGATGATTTACTAGTGAAGAAATGTATGATCTGAAAATATAAGACATCATAACTTAGGTTTTGTCAGAATTGCTTTTGAAAAATGTTCCCCTGCACTTATATCCTCCCTTTGATAGAAATTTTTAAAAGTTTTAGCAGAGGCCCAATTTGCTGTAGGTTAAAACTATATCATTATGGCGTTAGCAGTAAAATAGTCACTATACTTAAATCCATGTATAACAATGTCAAGTTGTGTGTGAAATATAATAATGTTTATAGCGAAGATTTTTCTTCATTTTTAGGTGTCAAACAAGGTGAACCACTATCACCAACACTATTTTTACTTTTTATTAATGACTTGGTTGATAGTAACTCTCCTGGTCTAGAGCAGGATTTTTTATATAACAATATTTATTTATATACATTGCTTTTTGCAGATGATACTGTTTTATTTAGTAAAACCAAGCAGGGTCTGCAGGTACTATTAGATAACTTAGCTACCTATTGTACTAAATATAACTATTAATACGGACAAAACTAAAGTGGTTGTGTTTTGTAAAGGTAGAAAACCAGATGCTAATTTATATTTTCATTTACAAAGTCAACCAATTGATATAGTTTCAAGTTATACGTATTTAGGTGTTGAATTTTTTTATAATGGTAATTTTAAAAATCATATATGTAAAAGGGTTGAACAAGGCAACAGAGCCTTACATGGTTTATACAATATTTTTTCTAATGCTTAACTAAATGTTAAGAGAAAATGTGATATGTTTGATATTCTTGTTACACCTGTTCTGTCATATGGCTCTGAAGTATGGGGTTTCTCTAACAGCAATAATGTAGAACAAGTACATCTTAAGTTTTGTAAAAGTATTTTAAAGCTTAAAAATTCGTCAGTTTCAGCAGATGTGTATGGTGAACTTGGTAGGACACCATTACGTATTCTTATAGTAAAAATATACTGAAATATTGGCTTAAAATAATTAATAATAGACATACTTTATTATATTATGTGTACTTAATATTGGGGGCTGGTGCTGATAATGGTCATAACTATAACAATATGAACTGGGCAGCTAATATTAAAAAATTATTATGTCATCTAGGGTTTGCAAATATATGGTTTAATCAAGATTATACATCACCTGATTTTAATGTATTAAAACAAAGGGTTTTTGGTTACTTTATACAAGATTGGAACGTTTGTTGTTCCAGTTCATCAAAATTGCAATTTTATAGCCAGTTTAAAAAATATTTGGTTTTTGTGAATATTTAAATTTTATAAAAGAAGCAAAGTATAGAATAGCTCTAACCAAATTACGTATTTGTTCTCACAGTCTTGCAATAGAAGCTGGTAGATATACTGGTGATTCATTATCACATAGATTATGTAAACTTTGTAAAATGAACATTATAGAAGATGAGTTTCATTTTCTATTGGTATGTCCTGTCTATAGAGATTTAAGGTTAAAATATCTTGATAAGTACTTTTGTCACTGGCCTAATAAATATAATTTTTTTTTATCTTCTTTCTTGTAGTTACAGTAAACCCAAGGTTATAAAACGATCAAAATATATTTTTTTCTCTCAAAAAACGTGATAGTTTACTATAGTCCTATATATTTTTAATATAGTTTTTGTCGGTCCTTCCGCTACATAGTAGTATTCCGCTATATACTATATTATACATGACTTGTATTATTTAATTAATCATTATGCACATATACTTCATTCATTCATACATTATTATAACTGTGTAAAGCCTTGTATTATTATTATTTATAATAAGTTTGATATATACAATTGCTATAAGTTTTTTGTAATACTTAATGCAATAAACTTACTTACTTACTTACTTACTTACTGTAGTCAGTATGTCTTTTACAGATACACCTGCTGCTAGGGCAGCTGATGAAGATGCACCTGTTATAGAGTATAGTTTAAAGGTGTTTATATTGATCACACATCACCTGTTTTATCCATCTAGATAATGTAGCTGTGCCTACAGCATTACCCGTTTTGAATGATATAATTAATTGCTTATTTTTCCTAATTTTAGATGTAACTTTGATGTACGTTCTGAGAGTTTTCACCACACAGAGTTTTACAGCATTATATGCATGTAACTCAACAGTATGAAAAGGAAAAGAAGGTCGAGAAGACTTCATTAAATCCGGAATTTGGAACACTACTTTGTTACCAAAATCATGCAAGAAATCTAAATTAAGACCCACAATAGTTTGTGCTCTTTGAGCAGTAGTTAAGGCTAGAAGACAAACCAATTTTCTGGACAATGTAGCCAGATCTAGCTTATGTAAGGGATCTTATTTTTCTAAATGTTTCAATAAAATGGAAGCATCCCAGGTAAATGAATATCTTGGTTTTGGTGGTTTGAAATTAAAAAACAGCTCTCTTAAACCTTCTTAAAATTGGATTATTTATCAGACTTGAGTTTCCTAAAGAAGCTAAAGTCTGGACTATGGTACTTTTGTGTGTGTTTACAACACTATATGATTTATTATCATCCAGCAAATTTGAAAGATAATTCAGTACTTGCGCTTCAGAAGGTGTAAAGGTATTAATTTTGTGTTGATTACACCAAAATACCCATTTTTGCCAAGCCAAACTGTATTGTTTGTTTGTGGAGTGTCTCCATTATGACAAGAAAACATTTGCAGATGTTTCTGAAAATCCCTGCAAATGTAGATGTCTCCTGATACATGACAGGCGATCATTTTTAATTTTTTCCCCATGAGATGGGGTTGGTTTGTTGGAGATAGTAACAAACATTTTCTTGTTGGCAATCTGACTGGAACATCCACTAACATATCCAGAAGAATAGGAAACCAAATCTGGTTTCTCCACAAGGCTACTATTAAAATTACATGTTTTACCTCGTCTTCTCTGACCTTTTGTTTACCAATCTGAAAGGTGGAAAAATATATAGTGAAAATCTTCCCCAATCAATTGTAAATGCATTGCTCAGAAAAGCGTTGGGGTCAGGAAGCCAAGAAACATACTTGTCTATTTTATAGTTTAACCTACTGGCAAATAAGTCAACATCTGGTGTAAAATATTGAAAGCAAATCCTTTTAAACATATTGAGGTCCAAAGACCATTAAAGACCATTCGCCAGAAGATGAAAAATTTCTCGACAAGAAATCAGCTGATGTATTAATTTTTCCAGCAACATGAGTGGCTGACAAATGGATATCTTTGTCAATGCACCAAAACCATATCTTTTTCGTTAATTCATTTAAATAAGGAATTGTACCACCTTGTTTATTGATATAATAAACAACCGTCATGTTATCTGTTAATTAACCAATATGAATATAAAATTGGTGCCAGAATAAGCTGCAAAGTGCAAAGTAAACTGCTTTCAACTCAAGATAGTTTATGTTATTATTGGAAATTTCAGTGTCTGACCAATGAACTTGGGTGTTTTGGTTACCACATTTTGCCCCCAACCAATAAATGAGGCGTCTTTCTAAATGTATGTCTGGTGGTGACTGTTTAATTGATTTACCATTAAACTTTCTCACATTTTGCTGCCACCACTCTATTTCAGATAGAGAATTTTGTGATAAAGTGAAAAAAACCCATCATTTTCTAGACCTGAATGTAGGGCTTGTATTTTTTTCATGTTCAGTGACTATAAAATAGAGCTCCATTCCTGACAGCCCTTAATGATGAAGTTATCAAACCCAACATTTTTGAGACAGTTCTTATGGAAAAAGAATGATTTGATAAAATCAATGTTGCCATGGATATAATATTTTCAATTTTCTGTTCTGTCAAAGAGACTGTGAAACTATTTGAGTTTATAATATATCCTAAATGAATAATTTCTTGATATGGAGAAAAACGATTTTTCCTCATTTATCACAAAATCACATTTTTGAAAAAAAAAAACATCTTTTAAAACAATAGTCTTTCATACAAGCATCAAAAGAAGATGCTGTTATGAGAGAATCATCTATGAGTAAAATGCAGGGATTCCAAGACTACGCACCTGAGCAAAAATGGGTTTTAGGATCTTTGTGATATCGTGAGGTGCAGAAGAAATTCCAAACACTAGTGATTTAAATTGCCAAAGTTTGTTTCTCCAATAAAAGCGAAGAAATTTTCTATGACTCTTGTGAATAGGAATATTGAAATAAGCATCTTTCAAGTCAATTGAGCAAAAATAATCACCTTTGTTTATATTTAAAAGAATTACGTCTAAGATCTCTTGTTTAAAACGATGTTGGGAGACAAATTCATTAAATTTTTTTTCAGATTTAAAACTGGTCTTAACTTTCCATTCTTTTTCTTTACTAAAAAAATGTTAGAAACAAACTGTTCCTTTTCGTAAAAACATTCCTCAATTGCACCTTTAGCAATTAAGTCCTCAATTTCAATATCTTTTAATTGCGTTTCATCATTAGTGAATGGAATTTCACCAGGAAGTTTTTCTTGCTCTGGTGTAGAGTCAAAATCTATTTTAAGTCCTTGAACTGAATCCAACACCCACTTATCATTGGTTAGAGTTTTCCAATAATCTACATGAAACTTTAATCTACCAGAGGGATAACTTACCTGATCTACTCGTCCCGGGTCTGAGAAGTCTGAGTGGGTTTCTAACCCTAATTGCCAAAGCCCAGATTGCCTCGTGCACGGCCCCTTCTCGACTCCTCTGCTGGTATTGATTGCGAGTATGGCGTAAAAAAGGCCTCTGTGAGAAGTTATTAAACCTATTTCTTCCCCTATAGCCATGGGTGCTAAACATTTGGTTTGCATCTGATAATTCCTTGACTCTTGGTGAGATCATCACCGAATAACTGGGATGTTATAGGAACATCCTTACTACAAAGAGCAGTATGAGACTTGGCAAAGATGGCCTCATAAAAAATCTTCGTTTTACTGAAAGTTGCTGGAAAACATTTCCAAGTAAACTTAGTGCATCACAACACAAAGGACGCAAGCATTCTTTTAAATTAGGGAGAGAGCTTAAATTCTGTTATTTTGGCTCCTACAGATATGCCAGAGGCCAATACTTTTTGAGACTCTTGTATAAGAGAATCCTTTGACTGAGACTGCTTAAGCAGTTTGTTACATATCTCACGGTTACATTTTGGTGCAACAAATCCATACAATTGCCAGGAATGGAATACTTTTCAATTATCTTAGAAACATCAGAGGATTTATTACATGCTTTGTTGATAAAATTTGCAAAATTAGAGTTTATATCTGGACCAAATTTATCGTCGCCAAAAATATCAGGCATGTCAAAAATATCTTGATTAGAGTCATTTAAGGTTTCCGACAAAGGAAAAATTGCGGAATAATCTTCGTCCGCCAAACTTGCTACCCCACTTTCATCCAAGTATTGGGTTACGTTCAAATGATCCAACTCATTATAGCCATCAGTTTCCTCTGGAATATCAACCGTCTTCGACGGAATGGTATTGCATTCATCAATAAAAACCCTCCTAATAGATTTTGGCCGAAAATTTTGTTCAAGATTTTGAGTAAGAGAGGGATTTGTAATAGTATGCATATCATAAAATCAAACTTATTACGACCAGCGGTCGAAATTTTAATATAATTTTCAAAAACTTGATACTTTAATATTGCCTAGACGTTTTGTAACAGAGTTGTCATATTCATTCACCTTTTTAACGGGTTTATTAACTTTATTCACAATTACTGATTTCAATTTCTTAATAGGTCTACTGACATCGTCAGAGTCAAGCACATGTTTACTATTGTTTATAGAGGGCACTGACGCAGCTCCTCTCTGAAGATCGACTTTCGGGACATCGTCACCGGCATTTGCATTAAGAGTTTCGACTTCAAATAATTCGTCAATATTAAAATCACAATCGGCCATTTCCGACTCGGAAAGATGGATAGAAATACTATCATCATGATCATTGTCGTATTCACCTGAAGAAATAATCTGTCTAGAGCGTGTCTGAGCCGGCGTGGGCATATCACTGTATGTACTATCATTACTAGCCGCATTTTCACTTCGTGAAATAGTACTACTGGCTGTAGATTTTTTTCTGTTTTAACGAGACACCGCAACAGCGTTAGGGCGCATATTTTAAAATATATAGGTGTTACTTTGACAGCGCTGAAAATAATAATAATAAATCACAAAGTTATCTGTTCTAACAGATGTACACAACACGTGCCTGTGAAACAAAATAAGCACGCTATGGGATTGAGCGCCGTATTTATAGGCAAGTGGGTATAGTACCCGTATGCAGCATGAGTTTTTTATCGCTTGAATACACACTGGATCACGTGTCTGGTCAGTGAAACAACTGCACTAGTTAACCCGAGACAGCCGGAGGGCTGATGGAAGAGAATCACTATTATGTGACATAATTAAAACTAATTGAACATTTTTTTAAAAAATAATTTGCAGTTGACTTTTACAATTTTTTAAAAATATTTTAATTAACGTGTCAAATCTGTAAAGTCTTAAATCCGGATTTGAAAATTGCTCATGTGAGCTTTTGTTATGGATAGGCACCCTGCCATCCATCCATTCATCCATCAAAAGACTTCTTCTCAGACACTACTGGTCACATTTCATTCATATTAGTCAATATCATCTATAGACCATTGCCATTCACATTTGTGTTTCTGTTTGCTATGGCTACCAAAAGTAGGTCACAGTGACCTACATAGCTAAAAACCAAAACAATAAAAATAATGTTCTCTGAAACCACTTCTACTGAGGCAACATGTTATGACTTATCAGGTATTATCAAGACATACCAGTTATATTTAAACTCAGGTGAGCAAATTAGGGCCATTTTGGGCTTCTTGTTTTAATTGTCCTGATAATACCTTATAAGAACTTATGTACAGCAACAAACCTTACGAACATAAAAGACAGACTACGTAGAATTAGTATAACACATTCTTTTAAAACGTTTTTTTTTTTTTTTTTTTTTTTTTTTTTTTTTTTTTTTGTAATTTGTATTTTTATTGTCCCAGACTTTAATATGTGGGATTGCCAAGTGCCAGGGTTGGGGCCACTGGGATCACTTGGTAACAAAAGGGCAGTTTAACATATTCAGTATTATAACAATAATAATATTAATATAATTATAAAAATATAAATCATAAATTTTTGTGAAGGATTTAATTTTGCTTTTTTTTTTCCCAGGGTCTCACATCCACTAAAACCAACATCAATGGAATATAACATTTATCACATACAATATCATATTGTATTTTTTCCAAGACACCGTAATCATGTCTACTAATCATCATTATAATGAAAACGACAAAAACAAATCCCCACAAATATCAATGATTATACAGTATATTTATACTACAACTTTATTTCTTTTCATAGTAGTCTGGTTTTTTGGGGGGTGTGTGTGTGTGTGTGTGTGTGTGTGTGTGTGTGTGTGTAAAGTGCATGTGCCAACCCCTATGAAATTCAAATACATATTATTATATAAATTTTTATATAGGTATAGTTTAGCATCATAGAAGATACATGTATATGCACATGTGTGTACATTATAACTGAGCATGGTATATTTTTTTTAGCACTTCTGCAGTACTAACACCACAGTCATAACAGATGGAGACCATAAATCATTAATCAAATATATTTATCCATGGGTCCCAAAAATCTATAAACTTAGCATAAATATTATTTTTAATAGCAATGATCTTTTCAATCTCAAACTGATATTTCAGACTGGTTTTCCATGTATCTAAATCTGGTATTCTTTTATCAATTCTGCACTTATATATGTAATATCTGGTAGTTAAAAGTAAAAACTTTTGAGGTACATATATCTCTTTTTTGTTAGTAAGTCCAAAAATAGCGCTTTCCCTATATATATTAATGTATTTGTTTATTTTCATAAAAATAAATTCTTCTATTTCTATCCAAAAATTATTTATTACCTCACAATACCAGAAAAGATGCTCTATTTTTTTCAGCTGCATTGTTACAAAAGGAACAGAGATTGTTATCTCTTAATTTAATTTTGAACAAAAGATCATTTGTAGCAATTATTCTTTGGTTAATCCTGTATTGAAACCACTGTAATTTAGTATTTTTACAGCTTTTAAAGGGGGTAATATATAATGATTTCCAGTCAATATTTTTTTTCCAAAATGGAGTTCCATTTTTCTTTACTTATGATATTTATATTCTTTTGATTAAAAACATTATAGAAATCCTTACTTCCTTTTTTACTTTTAAATATTATTCTGAAAAAATATGGCATATCGATCTGAAATAAGTTAACTTGACAATTCTGTATATTCAACTTTTTAATATAAGATTCAATGCTGGACTTCAAACCAAGGTATTCAATAAAGTTTGACCTGACAGCAACATACTTTCTAGTAAATTCTACATATGAAATCACATTACCATCTTCATTAATTAAATCTTTTATGAAATGTATGCCACTATCAGACCAAGACTTGAAGAATACTGGACTTTTATCTATACAGATATCCTTATTATACCAGATACTTACATCTTTAACATCATTTATATTTTCAGGTGTTTGTCTCATAGACAAGGAATTCCAGGCATCAAAAACATTATTCCAAAAATCATTGTTATAATTTCCTTTAATATTATTAAAATAGTCATTTCCATACTTTAGGAAATTAACAATATTCGAATATGATATCTCAAATAACTTTTTGTATTTGGATTCAATTTGGAGTAGTTTCCTAATCCATGTTATTTTGAGTGATGCTATGAAATGTGTAATGTCTATCATTTTTAAGCCTCCTGCTTCATAGCTCTGTGTAATTAACTCTCTTTTTATACGATCATTTTTGTGTTGCCAAATAAAGTTATAAAACATCTTATTAATTTTTGTTATTATTTCTGCAGGTGGATTTGGAATGGCAATAAAAAGATGGTTTAACTTAGAAATTATCAATGTTTTCAATACTGTTATTCTACCTATGGGAGTTAAAAATCTTTTTGACCATTGTTTAAGGCTTTTTTCAATCTCTTGTAATTTGCTATCATAATTTAATTTGATCATTCTGTCCAAATCCACTGAAAAATTTATACCAAGCAAAGTAAACTGACCTTGGTTCCAATCTAATTTAAAACGGTGATTAAATGTTTCACCATTATATTTATTGCATCCAATCCACACTGCTCTTGTTTTATTATTATTTATTTTAAACCAGAAAGCAATGCAAAGTCATTTAAGACTTGCAAAGTTTCTCGTAAGGATGATTCATTCTTTTAAAACGTGTTACATAAACAAGCGACTATAGTTGATGAGACGAATGAATAGGTTTCGTCTGTCCATTTTAGTTGAGTATGCCTTATCTGAAACAACGTTTGGCTACAAATCTAGTCTTGGCATCTAAAAGCCATCAAACCGTCGCGAATACTATATAATTCAATGGCGTTAAGCGTCATATCATATTTTCTTTTTAAATATTATATTCAGAATATATTATATATAAGACATAAGTATTCGATGAACTTCAAGTTTCTCAACCCTTATGTTTTTGCAATCCTATAAAATCGGAAGCGGAGTAAGTCATATAATGGGGCGAATCGTCTACCAGGTCCAGCACCCAGTTCGGTTGAATACTCTACGGACGTATTAGCAATTTAAAGAAGTTTTGGCTTATACAAATAGATGTTCTGAAGTTTGATATCAGTCAAATATACAGCGTCGCGGAATATCTATAACCTTTTTCCGAAATTTAATTCAAACTAATGACCGTGATTAGAATAATCTTTGTTAAAACTTTCTTGTATACAAAGCAACATCACATTGTTGAAAAAATCTGGCCTTGATAGCAAATAGCAAATGCAATCAACTAAAAAAAAAAGAAAAGAAAAGAAAGAAAGAAAAGCCAACATTACAAGAAAAGCCATATTGTGACCACTAGTTATAAAACTAAAACTCACGGTTTAAGACGGACACTGGATTTAAATTATCAAATAGCATCTTTTGGTGTGGTTACGAATTAACGGATAACGATACCTACTCATCTAGTTTACAACAAAAGTCTCAAAATACAATTCATATTGTCACCAAATTTGAAGGATAAATTGGGCGGACCTTTGATGATGTTTATCTACCACAAACATACTGCACATAAATGCAATAAGGTCTTGTTACGCCTTTGCAAATGTAACAGGTGAATTTTGGTGACCTCAACCTTAAAAGGAAAATAACAACAAAGAATTGCCTTGAAAACTTGTGATGTGGATATTTACATCGTATTGGTATATTGTTTATTAAATCAAGGAGACTTTATGTTAAGGTGCAGTTCACCGACCCAGTGATAATACTAAACCGCGCCAGTCGAGGAAGCAGTAAGGTCTTGTATATGTCCCGATCAGGAGTCGATTCAAAGACCTATCGCTCTTTGCCACTAATCAACATTACAATATTCAAAAAATATATTAACACATAATGTACATAATGCTTTACCAAACTTTTCCGACGGTTTCATACTATTTTTAGGTTGTGACTAGTATAAATTTCAAATTTTCAACCCAATATAAGGGGATGCTTTAGCTTACTGATAAACATCTTTTATGTCAGTGTACATTCCTAAGTGACCGTCTAGATAAAAGCTAGGCTACTTGGACGGCTATCTATGTAATAAAAATAAAACAAACATACCAGTCCTTGTCCAAAAAAAAAAAAAAAAAAAAAAAAAAAAAAAACAACAAAGTAAAAAGTTTGAAAGCTGGCAATGTTAGTTATACACGTGAACTTCCATCAAGGAAGTGAGGCCGGGCTCTCCGGAAGGGTAAGCACATCCTGTCTAGCTAGCTACACCCGTCACGTGCAAGTCAATTTTGAAAATGAAAGGAACAAAGAACTATGGTAAGTCAAATATATCCAGTATAAGTTTGGATACAGTGACTACATACTTATCAACAATATTGTGATGACGGCCATAAAACTTTTTAAGGGCCTTGATTAGCCTAGGTTTGCAATATTCTTGCTCAACAATTTAATTGTAAGCAGTTTGCTTCGTTGTAGAAAGTCCCCATATTAACTGTGAAACATATACACCATACGCAAGAGAAGCAGGGATATTACTGCAACGAAACGGACAGTTGACAATAGAAAAATTGAAGTCGTCTCGTTTGTCGTATAGCTTCAGATGTAACCTTTCGTGAGAGTCATAATTGAGGTATAAGTCTAAATATGAAGCAGAACATGGAGAATCTGTCGTGCCCGTTTATTTCAAGCTCACATGGATAGATAGCATTCACATATTCTCCGAATTTAGGATTATTTAGAGATAGAACAACATCAATATATGTATGTGTAGTTGAAGGGTTTAGCGACAGTCTTTTTCTCCAGATTTGACAAGGTTCTGTAAAAATTCTGATTCATATGAATAAAGAAACAAATCAGCAAGCAACTTAGGTGCACAGTTGGTGCCCATTGGTATACCGATTGTTTGTTGAAAAATCATATTGCCAAACACAACAAATATGTTGTCTATCAAAATCTCTTAACATTTTGTTGATCAATCAACATAGAATTTCTTACAAACGAAAATAATATTGTTAGAAGCTTTATCAGCTAAACCAGGAATTTGTATTATACTTATTAAAGCTTAGTTATCGCAGTAGATGGTCGAAATATGATAGTTCCGTCAAAAATATACTTTTTTCTTTTCTATTTCATTATTCGAACCAGAGACATATATTACAATGTAATATATGTCTCTGTTCGAACTATCATAACTTTTGGTCACAAGGTCAATTACGGCGGCGTGTATTTTGTTGCACAGATTTATCAAGTCAGAGATTTGCTTAAAATGATCGTTTCAGCAGGGAGAAAATTAAATTAGTAGATTGATTAAATCCGGAGTTTTATGTATATTTTGCATGTAAATTGCAAATCTTCCACCGTTATTAATATGATTCACTGAAACTTCCTGTCGTCTCTATCAAATGACTTGAATGTTAAAATTACTACGAAAGATCACTACAGTTCATTGAAAGATTTGTTATTTCAAGTTGAAAAACGAAGGGATTAAAAATTCAAAGTCGGGTGTAATTTCTAAAGCAAGGAATTTTTAAAATAATGTTGAAATTGTAATGAAGAAGTACTGTGAAACTGTAAAATTAAATATTTACTTAAGATATTAATGTATAGTTAACATTAAAGTGAAATACAATAACACCTCTCGAAGTTAACATTTCTCTCCCATTCAATTCCATTTAATGAATATTTATGAGTTTTCCGTAGATGGCACTAATGACCATCCTTGGAACATATTGTGGGTAGTGTCACGAACGGATAATTTGATTGGTTGAAATACGAGGTGGTATCAGCAGAGAGCGACCTTCACACAAATAATTCAGCTGTGTTGATCACAGTCAGTGCAGTTTTCTTTCACGCTTATTTAACAAGGGAAAGCTGAAAGAGAAGGAAGTTAACAATACGAAGATGTTGAAAGCAGGTTACTGCTTTACTTCCACAAATAACAATCTGCGGAGTGTTTTGTTTCAACTCCGACCAAAACTTGACAACAGAGGAAATGGCGTTTCTCCGATTTATCGTTCTCAAGTGTTTTACCAGAGCACGACTGTGTTAGATAAGCTCTATCCAAGACATGACAACTTTTCAGAACGCCATATTGGTCCAGGAGCAGAGGAGAAGAGAACTATGTTGGATTTTCTTGGCATTCGGGTTTGTTTACATAGCTGCATTTTTTCTGCTTGACCGATATTTTTTAATATAGTTATAGGCTATTTAAGACTTATCACATGTTTACTAATAATATCACTTTTTTGTATGTGTGATAACTCTCGAATTTGCACAAGTTGATATCAGCCCGAGTGATATCACATCCCTAGAAAAGTGATATCACACCCCAAGAAAAGTGATATCACACCCCTCATAAAATTCCGATAATGGCAGATTTTTAGTGTCGCTTCAGCTTGATACTGACTGTTTGTGGTTAACACGATGAGCATGTGTGCAGTACATTCATGTATCATTTGTTTAAATTAATTTTAAACAGAGTTTCGGATTTGCAAACATACAAACACATTAGAGAGGTACAACTAGATTACACTGTTGTGCATGATGGCACTTGAAAATATAAACGATGATGGCTTCAAGCTGAGGCTAGTATGTCAGGACAAAAATGAGACATCAGTTTGAAGTGGAACTGTTCACCCGTACAAAAATATCAATTAATAATATGTTGTCATCACTATCATCAATAAATAAACCTACAGAAGCCAAAAATTAAATCATTTCAGCTAGTAGCCAATTTGTTCCTGTACTTGTGCGGGGATGTTTCCCTGTCACCAGTGTAACATATCCAAAATATGATGCACCTGCCGGTTCAAAAACTCAGATTCCCTGTTGTCGTCACGATCATGATTTATGACTGCAGATCTTAAAACTAATTTTAGGCAACCTTCACTTTTTAATGAAGAAAACAAATGCCTCTGTCCACCTCATGTTGGACAAATATGGCGACTGACTGACTGACCTGGTTGTTGGAAAATTGACGTCAGCGGTTGCATAGGGTAACATTGACATATGACATATCGGTAGAAAATGATCTATGAGATCATGATAGATATAAAAAATAAAACCTGCTGGACTGCTTAAAAATTTAATTATTATCAATTGTTAATTTTACTTCAAAGGAAACATATGATAAAAAGTTTATGATATGACCATTTTGATATCACACCCTTTATCAACCCTCGAGTCCTGATATCAGGACTCTCGGGCTGATAAAGGGTGAGATAATGATAATCTCTAATTATCATATGTTTATTAATAATATCACTATTTTTGTATGTGTAATAACTTGATAAGTCATGAATTTATGCAAGTTGATATCACACCCCTAGAAAAGTGATATCACACCCCTCATAAAAATCTGATAATGGCGGATTTTTCGTGTTGCTTCAGCTTAATACTTACTGTTTATGGTAAACTTGTTGTGCATGTGTGCAGTACATTCATGAATCACTTGTAGGTACATTAATTTAAACAGAGTTTCGGAATTCGCAAACATACAAACACATCGGATAGGTACAACTACTTTACACTGATTGCAGTGGCACTTGAAAATATAAATGATGCTGGCTTCAAGCTGAGGCAAGTATGTCAGGCAAAAATGAGACATCAGTTTGAAGCAGAACTGTTTACCCGTACAAAAACATCAACAAATTACACATTGCCATCATTATCAACAATAAATAAACTTACAGAAGCCAAAAATTAAATGGTTCCACTGGTAGCCAATATGTTCCTGTATTTGCGCAGTGACGTTTAGAGTTACATCAGTATAACCTATCCAAAATATGATGCGGTTCAAAAACTAATATCAGGATCATCATTTATGACTGTGGATCTTAAGACTAATTTTAACAACTTTCACTTTTTAATGAAGAAAACAAATGACACTGTTCACGTCATGTTGGACGAATATTATATGGCGACTGACTGAATATTTGACCTAGTTGTCAGGAAATCGATGTCAGCCCTTGCTAAGGGTAATATTAACTTATGACATATGAGGTAAAAAAATTATCTATGAGATCATGATAGATATAAAAAATAAAATCTGCTGGACTGCTTGAAAATTTAATTGCATGTATTAGGACTCGAGGGCTGATAAAGGTTGTGATATCAAAATGGCCATGTATATAATAATCTCTAAGTATGATGCTTCCCTGGTCTAAATAGCAAAATTCAAACACTTCAGTCCACTTTTTATTTATTTATTTATTTATTTATTTTATTTTATTTTTTTGTATTTATTTATTTATTTATCACTCATGTTTACCCAACTTGAAACAGTGACATTATGATATCATATCTGTTTTAAATGTCGCTGCTTGTAACGGTAGATATATCATGTTATTTATGTAAACAAGGGTGAGGGCTGTATTATTTATTTTCATTCATGCAGAAATTGTAGACAGCTTTTGCAAGACTGCATCAAAAACAGGTGACATCATCAAAGAGAATATGCATGGGTATTTTACCTATTCTCGTCGGTTGTGTATCTTTTTGTCATTTTTTTAGTGTATTATAACTTCATGGTGTAAAAACTATTCGTTTGACTAAGAGTAAAATTTAACTAATTTCAATTACAAAATTTGTCAAATACAGTGGTTTTGTTTGCCTAAAATTACTGCCGAATAAAGATAGTTTCCACTTGAGAAATAAAATTAAAATTTACCCAATTTGACAACTAAAATTCCCCAAAAGGCAACAGCGACACACAATCGAATAGTTTAAGTTAAATCCAGTTGTCCAAAACTGTTCTGACAGACAAAAAATGTTAGATATTGTCACTACATGTATATGAAATCTTTGCAACGAATTTCAAAATTCTGAGCGTAATGTGTGACATAAAAGGGGTCCAAATTTTCCCAATCTGGAAGGTGGAAGGTAGTTTTTAAAAATCATAGCAAAATCACTGAAATATCTGAGATATTACTTAAGAACATATATATGTAGGATAAGATAATATTTATTTCGATTTGGTATGTGTGTACAACTGAGATAACATGTTCAGTACCAGTATTTTGTAATGAATCTTTTACCTAATGCAATTAAATATATTCATCACTAATACAAATATTTTTTGGTATACATCAAACAAAAGATATATATTAAAAGTCTTTTAAACAAAGAGAAAAGGTTAAGCATGACAATTCAGCTAGTTGTGAGATGGTCAAAAGAACTTGCTCATTTTAAATTGTTTGATATTAAGTGCTTTGTTGCATATAAAAAGGTGAAAACTTTGTGAATTTTCACAAAATCTACACTGAGTTGACAATTTATCCAGAATTTTTATTTTATATTGATAGACTGGTAATATTGTCTTCTTCAAGAATGTGCCATTTTGATATTTTAAACTTTGGTACTACATTTGTGTATTATTGTGATAGAAGACCTCAGTGATGACACCTTACAAGGCCTATAACGGTATATTTAAAGGAGGGCTCATTTGTTAAGGGTTAAAGCTGCATTAAGTTTTCCTTGAAAAAATTAAAACAGTGCTGGTTTACTTAATTTTTTCTTAATGAACAATGGTACATTATGAACAATGTTACATTTGGTTTAACAATAAAAGCTTGAATAAATGTATAGAAATAGCAGTAATTTTCTAGCAACATGTAGACCTGTGGGGTCTAATTTTAGAACATGGTTTACATCATAAAAAACCAAGTTGTGTAAAAACAACTTACAAAACAGTGAAATATGATAAATTAAACTCAAAATTTCATTAAATTTGCTGTTTGCTACTTTTTTAAGGAGATAAATAACAACACTTTGAATACATTTGGATATTAGTAACAGAAAATTAATGCAATTTATGTCAGGTTTCCCCTTTGATTAATTGGTGTCCCCGTACTTCAGTGTGCATGCTCAAAGCTTATAATAATCATTGTTAAACAAGTGACCAACATGTTAGAGGATTCCGCTTATTAACAGCTAATAGGAATAAAATTTTAGAAAATCTCTTGAATCATGATTAGAAATAATCTTTTTTTTTAAAAATATATATTTTAAGAATATTAGGAAAAAAATCAGAAAATTGAAAATAATTAATGCAGCTTTAACTCTGGCATCTCCTGTTGCTAAAATTTGTGTTTTTTTTTAAAAAAAGATTGTAATTGAAAATTTGTTCTTTTGATTATTTTGGATAGTTGAATTTTATGTCAATCCAAAATGAAAAAAGGAGGGGGTGGGGGCATCAGAACATTCAATCTTGCAAAAAAAATTTTTTTTGTCAATTTATTATTTATTTATTTATTTATTTATTTATTATTACAGTTTTTTTTTTGTGTGTGTGTAAAAACTTAATGTACTGCTTAATACATTCTCCTTTACGGAAAGCACTTTTTAAATATACACATTACATGTATGATGAGCAATAAAATCAGAGAATAATTGTCTGATTTTTAAGTTCAAGTTTGTTTTATAGTTCAGCTGGAGTTTTTCAGCTTGATGAATGTAAAAAAAGCTAAATTTACATTTATTGAAGTATTTATTTATTTTTTCACACACCATAAACAAGGAATATATAACTTGCCTGTTGATATTTTTAGGATTTAGTCTTAGAAAATGAATGCTTGACAATAATTTGCATAATGACTAAAAAATACATGTATCCATCTTCACAACATACTTGCAACTATGCTGTAGATCGACACTACTGTGGTATGTTTAGTAAGATATTATGTAACATGGATTATAATGAGAAAATTATTCAAATAAAAAAAAAAAACAATATTTTATAAAAAGAAGAAAATAAAGTTTAAAGTTAATAAAATTGTTTATGTATTAAGGTATAAATGTATAAATGAAAATATCAGTTGGCAATTCTGTTACCTTGCAACAGTCTTTTTAGCTCACCTGAGCCAAAGGCTCAAGTGAGCTTTTCTGATCAAATTTGTCTGTCGTCGTCGTCGTCAGCGGCGTTGTCGTTGTCATCGTCGTCGTCGTCCGCGGCGTAAACTTTTACATTTTCAACTTCTTTTCTAAAACTATGAGGTAGATTTCAATGAAACTTGGTCAGATGCATATATGGGCCAGTGCAATTCAGATTTGTTCGTGACATTGTCATGGCTCCCAAAACTAGGTCAAGGTGACCCATGGTTCCAAAAACTTAAAAAATCTTCTTCTCCGAAAGCGATGATGGGAGAAAAAATCTGATGTGATATTTGGCTTCTCTAGGGTCTTAAGCTTATAAATTGTTCATTTTGTGAAATTTGGTAAAAAATTAGGTTACACGTTTTTGCGTTTAATTTTGAAAATTTCGTAAAATGGCTTCAAATTATTATAACTTGACTATATGAATAGATATTGACATGGGGTTTTCAGTTTTGACTTTTTCTTGAAATAACCTTCAAAATGGGGTCAAGGTCAAAGTTCAAGGTCATGACCTAGTTTGTAATTTGTGCAGTTTTAGGCTTTTTTCTTCCAAATTATAAGAGATATATAATATTAAAACATTGTTAAAATGTTTAGCAGGACAAAATATAAAAAGGTACAAAGTTTCGTAACTGTATGATAATGCATGTAGGAGTTGTTGCCCCTGAAATGTTATTTTTGCTAAAAAAGACTAAAATTGTGTGTTAGCTTGAAAACTATAAACTTTTTGTATAGGCATGTATTATAGAATATTGTAGGTATTGACATGACAAACATTTCGATATATGGCTCAAGGTCATACATTCAAAGGTCAAGGTCATAGGTGCATAAAAAGACTGAAATTGTTAATTATCTTGGAAACTATTAACTTTTTGTATTGGCATGTATATTAGATTATTGTAGGAATTGATATGGTGATCATTCTGATATAAGATTCAAGGTTTTACATTTGAATGTCAAGGTCATAGATGCATAAAAAGACCCAAATTGTTAATTATCTTGAAAACTATTAACTTTTTGCAAAGGTATATATACTAGAATTTTGTAGGTATTGATATGACAATCATTTTGATATGTGGCTCATGGTCATACATTCAAAGGTCAAGGTCATAGGTGCATAAAAAGACTGAAATTGTTTATTATCTTGGAAACTATTAACTTTTTGTATGGCATGTATATTAGAATATTTTAGGAATTGATATGGTGATTATTCTGATATAAGATTCAAGGTCTTACATTTAAAGGTCAAGGTCATAGATGCATAAAAAGACTCAAATTGTTAATTATCTTGAAAACTATTAACTTTTTTGTAGGAATGTATATTAGAATATTTTATGTATTTTTGCAAATGATTTTGGATATATCCTCAGGTTGGCCATGTCCTCAGGTGAGCGTTAAGGTCCATGGGCCTCTTGTTACAATTACAATCATAAATTGTTCAAATACACTGGGGAGGTGGTATATTAGATGCATATGTACATAATCAGCAATAAATGCATGTATATTACATAATATATAAACCAGGAATGAGTAATATTTGGATTGGATAAGGTACTTAAGTAAATAAAACGGTTTGCTAATGCTATTTGGAAAAAAAGAAAAAAGAAAAAAACCCAAGATCAGTTTTTTTGGAGAACATGATGTTTTAACTTCAGCAGAAGCTGTAACTTATAGAACTTTGGTTTTGAAAGTTATTTAGTAAGCTATCACCCAAATTTAAAACAACCCAGAAAATCAAATCATAGACTCACGATAGAAACTGGCCAAGGTTAAATGTACTAAGAAACATTATGTTTATTATGCACTTTTTGTCAATCCATAAATGATTTTAAGGTCCGTTTTGAACGCAGAAAGTACTTTTGATGTTTGTTCATTCAGACATTTTTAAGCTTTTACAAATTTACCATTGTAATTCAAGGATATTCCTTAATAACATATATCACCTATGGTACATAGCAAATTTTCATTAAATTTGATTTTGCCGTAACAGGGGTTCAAAATTCCCCAGGTCCAACATCCAGGATCTTTTGATTTTACTTTGGGACTCTTGTAATTTTTTGTGTAAAAGTCTGATGGACCTGCTGTTTTTGTTTTTGTTTTTTTTTTTTTTTTTTTTTTGTTTGTTTGTATGTTTTTTTTTTTTTTGTCGGGACAATTTTTACAATAACCTCCTTTGGGTATTAAAACATTTTCAGAATGCTCTTCCTTTGAAGTTTATTTGATTTTGTCGCACATCGACCTGCTAATATGGGACCTGCCAATCTTTATTTGGAACCTATCAAAAATAAAGGCAAAATGTCCTGGACCTATAATTGTGAAATATAATTTTGAACCCCTGAATCATAAATCTTTTCTAATAATTAAAACATTCAGCAGTTCTCAAATATTTTTTTGTGTTTCATCCAAAGCCACCTTCTCCCAACTGAATCAAAATTTTTTTTGAGTTTCATCCAAAGCCACCCTCTCCCAACTGAATCAAAAACTTTACAGAAATCAACATATGTACAAAATAATTTTTTAGTCTTGACTAACAGCAGATTGATTAAACAATAAAGAGTAAAGATATTATCAGTTGTTGGAAAAAACTAGATTGTGTCATTGTCAGTTAATCATTATTACTAGCAAAATCTCTTATTAAAAATACCAGTATATTTTTCCCATAACTATAGTTCCCTGGGTTGTTGGCTTCCACGTTATTTTTATACATGGGTTTTATAATTCTGGTGTGCCAGTCACTACATATAATTTCACATTAAAAATAAGATTAAAAAAAATATGTATATTGGCATCATAATATGTATGGGACATTTCATAAATTTATTTAGTACTCCATCTTCTGTAAACACTTTGTTGTTTTTCAAGTTTATAATTATGTCTGTTATTTCCATTTGTGTTATAAGCTGATTAATCTATGGTAAATTATTAAAACTGTCAAGATTCAGAGATACTAACCTTTCACCATTTTTATTTTTTAATATTCGGATTCTTAGTAAGAATAAAAAGTATTTCTATAGATCTGTTATTGCACATTTTCCCAAATTTAGTTTTTAAGTCTTTTTCAATATTTTTAGGGGATTTAAGATTAATTTTTTTTTGTTATATCTTCACTTGAATAAATCTAGTTGAAGATCATGACCTAGTTTTTGACTTTTTTGCTTTGTATTCAACTATTTTAAAAGATGCTTAAATGCAGATTTAAGTTTTTAACATTTTTTGCATCAATTTGGTACATCAGGTTAAATGTAAGGGGTATGAACTCATGTAGGAAATAAACTTGAAATTACTATACATATTACATAATAATTCAAGATAATGACATGAAGTATTTTTTATGGCTTTTAAGTAAAGCTTCAAGGTTGTGATCTATTTTTTATTTCATGCTTTTCCTACCATTTGAGGTATTCTAAATATATTTTAATGTACACATATTGTAAATCAAGCTTATACAATAGAGTCATCTTTACTGCATCAGTATTGACAAAATTTATTGTTTTATTAAAGACAATAGGAATTTAAGTTCTCCTTGAACATAGATATATGAAAGTAGGTAACCTGTTTTTCACAGATACACCTTTTCTTATGTACAAAACCTGTTTTTCACTGTTCTAATTATGTGACCTTTGTTATAGTAATTTTCCAAAAATTATCATTCAACATTTTATGAAACTTAGTGTAAATCATCAAAAATAAAGAAGATGTGCATATTAAATAAACCTAGTATGTTTACTTATTTCCCCTGAAGTTCAAGTTCTTTGAAGCTTATAGTCTGGGTGAAATCTCCAAAACAATCAGGAGTTGATAAAAAGTTCCAACAGAATTAAATTTGTATATTACTGGACTAAGTGCAAATTAAAAAAATATCTACTGATACTGTCTGAATCACTGAGTTGGCTTCAGCTAAATTCTATTTGGTTTTAAAAAAGATATTAATGTAATAACTTTGTTCCTGTTACGTTTTGATAAATATTATCAGAAGTTTACAAAACCATGAACAATAGATGTGCATAAGTTAAATTTAAGTTTGTATGCCAATTTTTATGGAGTTATGACCCATTGAAGTTTTCAATCTGGAAGAAATCTAAACTATCAGAAGTATACAAAATGTGGATATAACTTTCAAAAGAGATATACCGGTATATGTAGATCATTGAAAATGTGTGCATATCACAGGAAAATTAACTGGCAGGGGATACTAATTTACTGAATAAGCTTCATCATGTATTCAATTTTATATAAAATAAGATCTATATAAACTGACTTGGTTCCTATGAAGTTTTAATATATATAGCAGTTTTTATACTGACTATAACACTTCCTTCAGAAATATTAATTCATTATGTAACATGTACATAATGTACTTTTATACATTCCTGTTCTTATCACACTGATATTAGGCTAATTTTAGATATCTTTTGATGTCAATTTTTACTAGTACTTTGTAGAGTTCACATACCTGTATATTATGACAGTATGTGTGATCACAGTTGTTCTTTTAACATTATTACAAGAAGTATATTGTGTAGAGATTTTCTTAATGGTTATGTAACTGGACAGTTAATATACATATAGTGTAGCCAAGAAAAAAAGAAGATACTTTTGACCTTGTCATCAGGAAAGCTACTGCTATTCACTGATATAGCTAACCATTTATGGCTCAAGAAATTTTACTTTGATTAATTTGCCTCAAAAGTTTTATTCTTAGTATAACATGGCAAAATTTATAAAATCTTTGTCATAAGAATAAAAAAATATTCCTAATTTGAGAGCAATATGTTTGTACTTTTAAGTCTCTTAAATGAATGCTGAATCTTTAACATATAAATTGTACCTTTATTTTGAGTTTGACTTTTTTTAACTCCTACATTTTGGAACTAGCATTAACCCTGCATGCTGTCAATATTCTTTTGATATGAGATCATTTACCTTCATGTGGTAACAAATAATATTTAAAAGCAGAATTTTACATGAGCAATTTTCACCGTTAGAAATGCAAATACTGTTTTTGTTACCTTAAATTGTAAACCCTCATCATGATTCAAATGTCCTAGGAACTTCAAACTTTATTTAAAGCATCAGGTGATGAAACTCTACCAAACTTGCAAAACTGGTTGACCTTGACCCACATTTAAATTGACTGATCTGAAGAAGCACTATAAATCCTTTAGACTTTCTTTTGTCACTTAGGGAATTCACTGTTTATAGAAACTTGAACTTTAGATTTTAAAGCTCTTCCAAGATTGCAAAGTTTGTAACCCTTGACCAACACTCAAGGTCACGGGGACCTAATGAAGTAAAACTTTTCAAAACTTAATCTCATTAATTAAAAGGCTTTTAAGCTTGAAACTTCATATAAGCATCAGTGAATAATGCTGTACAAGGGTTAGGAAACATGTTAACCATGACCAGCATTCAAGGTCTTAGTGACCATTAGAAATAAAATGAAAAAAACTACTTCTTTTCATAAAACTGGAACGATTTGAAGCTTTGAACTTTATTCATAGCATTGGCACATAAGATAAAAAAATGTTATTGGTTTGCCTTGCAAGTAAAAGTTATCACTCTTTGAATGCCCTTTCTAAACAGTTCAATAGTTACAATTGTGATTTCTAAATTTTTAGCTCACTTGAGCTGACAGCTCAGATGAGCTATTGCTATCCATCTTCGTCCATTGTCTGTCATGTGTTGTGCACAAACTTTTAACATTTGAAACATTTTGAAAACCAACTTTTTGTATAGACATGTATATTAGAATATTGTAGGTATTGATATGATAATTATTTTGATATATGATTGATGGTCATATGTTCAAAGGTCAAGGTCATAGCTGCTTAAGAAGACTTAAATTGTTAATTTTCTTGAGAACTATTAACTTTTTGTATAGGCATGTATAAATAGAAAATTGTAGGTATTGATAAGACAATTATTTTGATATATAATTCAAGGTCATACATCCACAGGTCAAGGTCAATGCTGCATACAAGGACTGAAATAGTTATCTTGAAAATTATTAACTATTTGTATAGGCATGTATAATAGAATATTGAAGTATTGATAAGACGATCATTTTGATATATGATTCAAGGTCATAGTTCAAAGATCAAGGTCATAGCTGCACATAGAAAGAAAAGTTAAATTAAGTTAAATTAATTTTGAATAAAAACTGAGAAGAAAATATATTGCAGTTAATGATTTAAATTTGTATTTTTAGGATATGAAGGAATTAGTGACAAAATCAGTACCTGGAAACATCTTGTTAGACAGAGATCTAAAACTAGATAAACCATTAGGTTTGTATAGATTTAATTTGTTTCATTTTTAGCTAACCTAGCAAAGCCAGGGTGAGCTTATGGCATGATAAAGCATGCATGTATGCATGCATCTATGCATGAGTCTGTGTGTCTGTAAACTTTAATCTTGAAGAAGACCAAGATGGCTACCATTACTATAAATGGCAAAAAAAAAAAAAACTCAATTATGTACCAATTTCATTGAAATTTAAAACACAGAAAATAAATGTCAGAGGATAAAATACATATAACAAGTTTTTCTGTATAATTTTTCGTTTGTGCAATAATTATGTTATATGCAAATAAGGTGTATTTTTAGTCCTAAATCCTTAAAAATCTTCTCTGAAAATACATGGTCAATTGAAAGGAAATTTAGTGTGGAAGGTCCTTGGGTGGTATAGATTAAAAATTATATTTGACATGTCTGTCTGAATCCAAAATGGTTTTCATTACTGTAAATAAAAAAACCTATAAATAGCCATTATATGTTCATTTCTGTACCAATTTCATTGAAATTTGAAACAGAGAAAATAGTTGTCAGGGATATAACATTTGTATCAGGTATTTCTTAATTTTTTTTTTCATTTTGGCACAGTGTTCACGCTGCCGTTCGCTTTTTTCGCAAAATGAGAAAAATAAATAAATTTGGCGATAAAAAATAAACATCGGCGAAAGTCATGGCGAAAAAAATGTTTACATTAACAGGTTCACAACGCTTCACGGACAAGTCGTTAAAGTACGGAAGCGTATTAGGCTCACCTGCGAAAATATTTTTCTAGAGAGTGAAAATATTTTATCTGGCGGCCGCCATTTATTTATCTGGCGGCCGCCACATATTTATCTACCGGATTATAACATGTCAGTCAGTATTGCAGAAGCACATAATTCTGAAGACCTGTAAGTATAAGTGTACCAAATACACAAACTGTCTTCGACACTCAATGGACTCCAACATCATAATTATGTTAAGGCTAGATCAAATTAATAATATGGCGACCATCAAAATAATGATCTGGCAGCTGCCAGATAAATATGTGGCGGCCGCCAGATTGTTAAGTGGCGGCCGCCAGATAAATAAATGGCAGCCGCCATTTAATTATCTGGCGGTCGCCAGATAAAATATTTTCACTCTTGAGAAAAATATTTTTGCAGGTGATATTAAGTGGCGGCCGCCAGAAAAATAAATGGCGGCCGCCAGATAAAATATTTTCACTCTCTAGAAAAAGATTTTCGCAGGTGAGCCTAATACGCTTCCGTATAATACGCTTCTGTATTAAAGCAACAGGTTTCCGTCTCTGTCTACGTGTTTATCAAACCATAGATCTAGAGAGTTCCGAATGAGTGTTAAATTGGGTCACCGAAGCCATGTACATGATGTTGATTAAACAAAATTCCACGTGTGAAGGTGTTAATTACAGGTGGATTTATCATTTAACGAGATTAATAACCGATGTAAGCGAGTGATTACCAAGCTGCGTTTACGGATAATCACAGGTAATTGCTAATAAATTATATTGAGATTATCAATTATTGGCGGTAGATCTTTGAAAGTAGTAAAAATTAAATTTGTGTTTTTGACGGCTTTGTTTACAGTTTACTTATTACTGATTTATTTTATGAATAAAAGAAATAAAACAAGAAAACTGTTGTTGTTCTTCATGTCATCAGCCATGCATTTTATAAGCCAATTTATTTCTATTAAATTTTCGCCAGAAATTACAATTAGACAAGAAAATACCTTTGGCCCAAACAAATTGTATTTGGCGAAAAAAAAATAATTCTGGCGAAAATTTTGGAGAAAAAAAAATTGAAGTCAGCGTGACCCCTGTGGCAATATTGACTTATATAAATAAAGTGTATTTTTAGCCTACATCTTTGTAAATCTTGAAAGTACATGGCCAATTTAAAGGAAATTTATGATAAATATTTCTTAAAATATTAGAAAATTAGGATATTGCTAGTAAGTTTGTCTATGTTTAAATAAATGGATATATTTTAAAAAGAAAAAGCCAAAAACATAATTAAATGTGTTCCTGGTGAGCAATACAGGCCTTATAAAGCCTCTTGTTACAGTATTCCAGTAATGTTATTTTATAGTTTTAGTTAACTTTTTATATCCATTCTGCTATGTAATGTGTGTCTATAGCCTGTATAGAAAGACACCCCCATTAGTCTGAGCAAAAATTGGATTAATATAATAATAATAATAATAAACTGAATGAATTCTAAATTGAGGGACACCTCTCTGTATGAATACATGTTAATTGTTGATTTTTCAAAAAGAAAATTAAATTATTATTTTTTGATTTTCTTATGTTTTTTTTTTCTATTGTTTTTTTTTTTTTTTTAATTTTAATGATCTGTACATCTGATTAAATCATAATAGTTGATCTAACAACGTACTCTTTACTTCATGTGTCTTTGTTGTCCTGAGTAGCATGGTGTTGGTTATTGAAATAATTGATATGGAAAATAAATACATGTACAATGTACTGAAATAACAGTGAGTATTTCAACTTTGACTTTTCACTTTTGGCTTTTTGTACATCAAGAGTATAAAATGTATTAGGCTAAAATTTTAAATTAAAAAACATTGGAATCAAAATATTAAAACAAGCATAATGATAAATACTGAAGCATAAAATCAGTTTGACTGTTTTATTTATGTCTCAATACAGATTCACATTTTTTTACAATTTCTTTAATGTTACAGGTGAACTAGAATTGATGGAACGTTTGTATAAAATGGCAGCTAAGAATCATGTTTGGAGAAGTTACATTGGGTTAGGATATTACAACACATACACTCCACACACAATTCAAAGAAATATTTTTGAAAATCCAGGATGGTAAGTAATGAGAAAAAAGAACAGAATATTTGGTAAAGATGCAGTCAGACTTGATTGTTAAGGCCTTCAAAAGGAACCTGTAAAAATGACAATTTAAGGGTTAGAGTTGTAATATATATGTTTATTGACTTTGAGTGAGAAAAATATGAATATTTGTTTACCTGCAACAAGTCATACCAAGAGATTTCTTTAATTTTAGATGCTTTAGACTTGCTGCTTTATAAAAAGCTAATGAAGGAGACTGAGATATTTTCAAAAGACAGTTAAAGGATATCTAATGGTGGTTAAACTGTATTTTTTGCTGTTTAATACTTGTAGGACAACACAGTACACACCGTATCAGGCTGAATTAGCCCAGGGTAGACTTGAGAGTTTGTTAAACTATCAGACAATGATCTGTGATATGACAGGGTTAAAGATCGCCAATGCATCTCTGCTGGATGAGGCTACTGCAGCAGCAGAAGCAATGGGATTATGCTACAGGTACAGCATTTTTATTTATTTTATACATGTTAATTTACAGCATGTGGAAAGGGTAATTATTAAAGGCACCACTTGGGGTTTAACACTAGGAACTTCTATTGTAGGCAGTCTTTGTGTACCAAAATAGCTACATTTTTCTTTTTCCATTATTGAATTTAACCATGTAATTTTAACCATGCTCAACCCCAGGGCTGATATTTCAATATTATATGCAATGAAAAAATATTTTATATATTATGTGACTTAATGTGTTCAGCTGCTTATCATTATTAAAAAGAACAAAAAGAAATGTATATATTATTTTTTAACTTTATTTTTATTTTAGACATAATAAAAGAAGAAAGTTTTATATAGATAACAAATGTCATCCACAGAGTATTGGAGTAGTAGAAACAAGAGCAAGGTATTGAATTATTCAGGTTCAGTTTTATATACATGCAGGTACATACTTTATTATTATATCTGGCATGGACATATGATGTAGTGTAAAGTACTGTAGTCTTCAAATTGATGTACATGTGTTACTCCCTACCTTTTTAACTTTAAATTGGTTAAATTATGTATGATACAAATTTCCTGTTGTTTTTTATCCATGTGTCACGTCAGTAGTTACTGGATTGCAATTTGATATACAATGTAATGCTTGCTTTTTAAAAGTTACAACTTCTGATCAAAGAATGATCAAGACTTACATGAATTTGTGTTTACATTTTCTAATCTTTGAGATTAATAATACTTTATCTTTTTGTGAATAATGAAAAAATGTTGATATGATTAAAACAACATGCAATGTATTCTCTTACAATTTCCAAAATAATATATCATTGTTATCTAAATTTTTGTTATTCGGAGCTAAATATTTTTTACTCATTTTGTATTTTAGTTTATGGGTCTTAAAAGTTTAGGTACAAATTTCTCTATAAAAGTTAACAAGATATCCCACTGATTCTGGACAAGATTTACAAGACAGTTGATTTTTGAATCACTTTCTACCTCTTTTTTTATCTAGAATAAGTATGATTCATGATACTTATTTTCTGTTTCCTATAATTTTTCAGTGCACTTGGAATTGAAATAGAAAGAATTGATTGGAAGGAAATGGACCTATCAAAACGAGATGTTAGCGGTGTTCTTTTACAGTATCCTAACACTAGTGGTGCTGTTGAAGATTACACTAACTTAGTTGAAAATGCACATCACAATGGGGTATGTATTATGCTTTATAATTGTGATATCATATTTAGTAAGATGAATATAATCGTATTCACAAAACTTATAGTGTTCTTCTGGCTTAAAAATAGAAAGAAAAAAAACTTTTTTTTACAACTTATTAGATATAACGTGAAGAAAAAAAGATTTTTTAAAAAGTAAAATGTCCTAAAAGATCAAGATTAATATTCACCTTATTTTTTTTTTAACCAGAATCAAGAATTTTCTGTGTTTGACAGTGATTAGTGATTATAAGTGTAATTAATGGTCTAATAATATTTTCTGTTGTATTGTAAAATTAATTTTGGCTCTCTTATTCTACATATACCTCACAAAAGGATTTTGTTTATCATAATCTAGAACCAATTAGACATCTGTGAAATAAAAATGATTAAAGCCTTCCCAAAGTTAGATAGGATTTAGATATATTTGTATTTAATACCTTTTTTTTTTTTTGAAAATAACTAGAGATTTTGCATCAGTATTCTTGTCAATTTCAGTATGATGGTAATAATTTGTTTTTCAGACATTAGTTGTATGTGCTACAGATCTCCTAGCTTTGACAATATTGAGACCACCTGGAGAGTTTGACATTGACATTGCTGTTGGTTCTAGTCAGAGATTTGGAATACCACTTGGGTATGGTGGTCCACATGCTGGGTTTTTTGCTGTTAAAGAACAGTTTATGAGGTTAATGCCAGGAAGAATGGTTGGAGTCACAAGGTTATTTTGATAAGCAGCTGTTTATTTCTTGCTATGTTTTGAGAAATATTTTTCCTCTCGCTTTTTTTTCTTGAATATATTTTCATTTTCATTTTGTATTTTAAAATAGAATTTATTTAGAATTGATTTGCTCTACAATGATTAAAATTACAATTTTAACACAATTCAGGATGATGTGTTGTTTTTATTGGAACAAGACATTGCAGAAAAAAAACTTTGTAATCTGATTGAGATTTGAAAATGTTTGAAGCCATAATGACTTACCATTTCAATTGACAGATGTCAGATCCTTGATTCTTAATTTTATACCTAATAGGAGATTGCAAATTTGAAATTTAGATAATTTGGAAGTTTTAAAGAAATAAGAGCTACATAAAAGACATCTTCAGTCATTTGAAATCTTCATTTATAATAAGTACTTTATCACAAAGTTCGGAAGAGATAGCTTTGATTGTTGTGTATTTGGTTATAAGTTTTCCCGATTATACAAAATTAAAACTGAATATCCATTTTATGATAGGGATGCAAGTGGAGGGGATGCTTACAGACTTGCTTTACAAACCAGAGAGCAACATATCCGTCGTGATAAAGCTACCAGCAATATTTGTACTGCACAGGTATGATTATACTGTTTACAGTCATCATAAAGCATCTGCATGATTGGAATGTCCTCAAAATAGTCAGGTATAGTTCTGTTCCACCTGATCCTTTCAGTGATTTTGCAGAACTTTTATAAAATTTGAATATGGAATTGCATGTTTTGACAATTTCTTCATAAAAATTGGGTCATTCTTAAAATTTGCAATCAGAATGTTTTCTGTAACGAGGGGAATAACTTCATTCTGACATTTATACCTCCTAATGATAATTTACTCTCACCAAACAAGTTTGAGTGGGATGAATGAAAAGGGTAATACATGTATCTAATGTCTGTGTAAACACCTGATTTATTAAGTCAGAATTAGGCTATGAAAAAGATTACATAAACAGTGTCAATAAAATTATATTTGATTGTGCTTGATATTTTGTAGGCATTACTAGCAAATATGGCTGCTATGTATGCTGTATATCATGGACCTAAAGGACTAAGACATATAGGAGAAAGAGTACATAATGCTACACTTATACTTGCTGAAGGTACATAATGTGAAATATAAATGTCTTGTGTACTGTAATACCTCAGTTCATTAATTAGTTCATTCATTTTATTTGTGTAGTCAGATTTTGGCACTATAAAAGATTTCTGAGTGAATAAATGAAAGATTATAAGGAAAAACATAGAAAAAAGGGATTTTGGGATTTCAAAAAGAGGCAATTAGCAAGATGAACTCATTGAGGCTTATTAAAATAGGATTTTATTGTATATGTAAAAACTTGCTTTGACTATGTTTAATAACAGGCTAAAGGTTTTTGATAGGATTGTTGTGTACATGCAAGCTACACTTTTCTTTTGACATCAGTTGTTAAAAAAAAAGTTTAATACATGTACTAAAATATAAAAAATTACCTGTGTCAAATGTTAGTGTACAGGGTTCGTACAGGCCTGGAAAAGTCCTTAAATTTTGAGGTTTGCCCTAAAAAGACCCTAAAAACAAGCCTGACCCTAAAAAGTCCTTGAATTTATCCTGAAGGCCCTAAAAAACCCTTGAATTTGGCCAATTGGGTGTCTGTATTTCGATATTAAGTGGTTGTGAATAGACTGATAAAAATAAAGAAATCAATTAATTAATAAGTTTTCCGATCGTATTTTAAATAACAAAACAAGGTACGGATATTGCGTGTTTCTCGAAACCTATTTAGATTTTAGTATTTCGCCTGGTTACCTGTTCGCTCAATGATTATGGGCCATATAGTGTGGTGTGACATAATAAAGGTGGCTAGTTGAACTGTCTGCATGCTGGGGAAATGTGTGTTTAACAGATAGTGGATACCAAAATATAAATGGCTGTCTGAAGTCAAAAGTGACAAAAACAAAGCTTATTGCACATGGTGTTGGAAAATAATAGAACTTGGGAAAATTAGTTTCGCACACTTCTAGTGACAAACATGGCCGTAATGCAAAGTGTTATGATACGCAACACTTTTTTCAAACAGCCAAGTATAGATAAGTGCCAGTTATACACGAAGATTTTAAACGGACAGAAGTGTCAGAAACATGTAAAACTGACGATGAAATGACCGATTTAAAGGTATCTGCCCCTCCCGAATGCCCAACAACTTCAACTTCCACTTCAAGTGCCGTTACTATGGACACCTTTGTCGCTAAAAACAATACGCTCAAGGCAAAAATTGTCCCTCTGATTAGGCCTTAAATTTGCAAATAAGACCCTGAAAAACCCTAAAAAGTCCTTAAAATTGGAGTCCAAATATCTGTACGAACTCTGGTGTATGACAGTGTTGGTTGGTTGGTTGTAGTGTTGTTTAATATCCCTTCAGCAATTTTTAGCTTTTGACAATGAAAAATAGCCAATAAATCTTAAAGGATTAATCTAAGAAGGTTTTGTATGCATGAGAAGTGCAGTTTTTTGTATTATGGTCTACCTTGTACTAGCACAAACTTGGGATTACATTTTGTTTAGCAGTCATTGTGCTGCAAATAAATATACCACTCCTCCAGTCATATAATCCTGGCACTGGGTGAATCAGTTTATATTCTGTCCTTTAAATACATGGTGAGGAACAAGTTTTCAAACTTTGAAGTCTTGTGTATGACCCGACTGGGATTCAAACTCATGATCTCTCACTCTATACCACTGAACCACTTAAGCGCTATAAATGTATGTGAAGGAAGTTTAAGATAAATTGTCTTTTTTCTTTTTAACCTCAAATTGCCTATGACAGTATGAAACCAGTTTTGTGCATGCCAAAGTTTTTGGTTACATTTTTAGGTACAGGTTACAAAACAGGTCTTTATTATTGGGTGACCATGATATTTTATTTTTTAAATTAAATTTAGGTGTCAAAAAAGCTGGTCACCAGTTACAAACTGATTTGTTCTTTGACACAATAAGGTTTATACCACAGAATGGACAAGCAGAAATAGTACAGAGGGCAAATGAAAAAGAAATTAATCTTTGTTATCAAAGTGATGGACAAGTATGTATTGTTACTAAAATTGATATAGAATATTTCAGCTCTTGAATACAATATTATAAATGGCCAACATCAGAAAACCCTAGTTTTAATGAATAATTAATTTAGTTCTTATAACAGATCTTAATTTTTGTTATGCCACTGCAATCTATATTGTTGGAGGTATAAAGTGTTTAGCCGGTTGGCCCATAATATATAGTGGTTTCCACACATAGACTTTTATTTTAGTTAAATTTCATCATACTTTATACACTGATAGATATTTTTATTTTCATTTTGGAGATCAAAGCTCAAGGACACTTTTGGTCAGGAGATTTAAGATTTCTGCAAAATTAAGTTACCTTTGATGGAAAATCATACTCAAAACACTGAGAGTAAATCATAAAAATCTGTATATTTTGAAATATTTTTAAAAATGTGCAAACTTTAAGTTTAAGACAAAGTTAATCTTGTTTTCCGATTATATTTTATCTTGGAGTTAATTTCATGAACTAAACACATTTGAAATTCATGTCTGTTTCACAACTTATTACTGCTTTTTAGAAATTTCATAAAACTTGACTCGGATGATTTCATTGGCCTACTGGTATGTCAGGGCCAAAAATTGAGATATCTTTTAGGTCATGGCAATAAAGTTTATGTTTAAAAACATTAGTTTATAAAACTTTACTCAAAACACTTTCTAAGAGCCAGTGTTGTTAAGATCCATTTTTTCATATAAATACTATCCATTTTTTTTTTTTTTTGAAAACATACAATTGCAGTAATCACTGTTTTCATACCAGTTTAAAGAATGAGTAATCTAATCTTTTTTAGGTTGGGATTTCCCTAGATGAGACAGTAGAGAGAGAAGATCTTGCTGATTTACTACATGTTGTTGGGTGTACACAAACAATGGTAGGTAGGTTTTATTGCACCACCCACCACATATTGGTAAAGTATTGTATGAAACCCTACATTCCTATTGACAGATATGTTTCCATCTGCCTGTTTATTCCCTAGTAGTTTCTAGATGATAGCTTGGGAACTGATCAAATTTTTTTAGACTTTGCATATTTGTTAAGTACTATAGAATACATTTCACATTTGATTTTCAGCAAATTTAAAACAAAACTAAAAAAGGTTTGGGGTTGGAGTCATTTAAAAAATAAATATACGGATTAGTTGTGTAGTACTACATTATGTAGCAAAAAAAATAATAAATAAAAAAAATAGATAAAACAAATAAAAAAAATTATAATAACAAAATGTGCATATATTGCTTCTTGCATTGCAGTGTATCATGGAAGACCTATTAATTGTCCTTATTTTGTCATTTGTCTTCATTGATACATGCTCTCATCTGGATGATGTAGAAATATTTAAGAAGTAATACTTAGGTACCTCATTTGGTAGATTACTGACTCTGTGAGGGGTCTACATAAATGTCCAATCTGTTTTTTTTTTTGCTCTGGAAATTTGAATTCAGGTTAATTTCCTGCTCAGCTCTGGTGAGAGAATAACAAAGGAAAGTTACAACTTTCTTTTTTCAAACTTTAAACAGTAAGTGACAGGATACTTGAAAGAGATCAGGAAAAAAAACCAATGATCCCTGCCATTGTAGACTTGTACTTTTATTTTATTTCATAGGTATGGATTCTTGATTCTGGTAAATTTTTAGATAAAAGTTACGTTATTGGACATACAAGTCAATTCATTAGATTTGTTTGCTTTGATTATTTAAAATGATCATTTTTAATTACTCCCTTCAATGCAAACTTGGAATTTAAGTTAATAAGCTCAAAGTTACATAGATAAAGTAAAAAACAACATAGACATAATACAAAAAAAGTTAAAGTAAATGATGTAGTGACATGTTTAAAGTTATAAATCTTCTTAATTCCTTCAATTCTGTTGTATTGTATAGGAAGAAATTGCTGAGGAACTGGGGACTCAACCAGTAAATAGCATTAATAATACTGCTTTTCATAGAACAAGTGAATATCTGACTCACAAAGTATTCAATAGGTAAGGCCTTTCATAGCTAGTTTTCATTTACTTTTTTCAAAGTTCAATCCTGTTATGTTTAAATGTGCTCTTGTAAAATCAAAAATCAAAATTTTTCCCTTTGTAGCTGGACTAGAAATGTTTGTTTTGGTCAGAAACAAGCATTTGCATTATAATTTAATTTCTAAATTCTGTTATATCACACAGCAAAACAAACACAACGTAAATGCATGTGCTCGTTTTTAACTTTATACTCCAATAAACTATGCAACCATGGCAATTTTAAAATGAATGGTGTGACGTATGACTCTTTCCATTTCTTTGACTGAAATTGTTTGTTGATGATACATGGAGGAAATTTTTTTCAATTATTAAAAAATCAAAAAAACAATAAAACAAAACATTGTTTTACGTTTCAGTTTGTGTTTAAAATTAAATTATAAGGAATAACTTGTGTTTTTTACAAGTTTATGGAGTCATAACATGAAAAATGGTGTGCACACTCTTTCATAACGCACTATGCGCATTATGAAGTGTGCACACCGTTTTTCATGTTATGACTCAATAAACTTGTTAAAACCACAAGTTATTCCTTAAATAACTGACTAATTTTTTTTTCCAGAAAAATAGCTGTACAATGTATTAGTAGTTTATTTATTTATTTATTTATTTATTTATTTATTTTTTGGCTTTATTAAAATTTTAACTTTAGAAAATACATGTACTGGTATACCTAATATGTTTGAAAAAATTTTCTTGAATATCTGTATTCAAAATAATTTTTTAAAAATTTAAATTGAATTAAATGGGCATGGTGGCACATGCTTTTGGTATCTTAAACCTTGAACCATTAGAATTTACAGACTTATGTAACATCATAGAGATCTGCATTCATTAGCTAGCTGTTTTATCTTCATGTTTGTATAGTACAAAAAATCACTATGAAAATTAGAAGAATAGAAATATAGAAATGATAAATGATGTCATAGACCTTGAGAATCCAAACAAAAAAAATATAATAAGGATTTTTTTCCCAAAAATATTCAAAAAAGTAATTTGCAGGAATATTGATTTAGTATGGTTTAGAATAATTCTCATATTGTAATTGTTGTTAATGATTTGTCTGGTGGTTAAAGCTTTAATTTCTAAGGTGAAAACTTTGCAAGTCTTGTAATTCATAAAATGTTGTCTTTAATAACTTTTTATTGTGATTTTTTTTAGATATCATTCAGAGACAAACATTGTAAGATACATGAAACAGTTGGAAAATAAAGATCTGTCATTGGTACATTCTATGATACCACTTGGTTCCTGTACCATGAAACTCAACAGTACTACAGAAATGATGGTTAGTAAGTTATGATCAAAAATAAAGGGAAAACACTATATGAAAAATAAATTGAATATCAAGATTCTAAATTGAATAAAGATGTTTAAGCATGCATATGTGGTGATTTACTATAGAGTTAAGTAGAATAAATTGTTGGTGTTATTGCCCAAGATTCTTTTACTTGCATTTATTAGACAGTTTTGAGATGGTGGAGGAAACTAAAGTGCCTAGAAAAACTCTCACATTTGGCAAGCTATCTGACAAACATTATTGCAGTAGGTTCTTCCTGAGAAGGATTTGAACCTAGGTAGTGAAAGACTATGGGTGAGCAGCAAAATTATTCTGACAGCTCTTGATAGTGCTGACAGTCTAGTATAATGTTTGAAAATTTTGTTTGAAATTCTTTTTGCATTTTGTTTTAAAATTTGAAGGGAAATAGTGATTTTGGGTTGCAATTTACATCTGTGATTTTACAGCATAATTCTTCAAAATGCATTCCACTGATTTAATATTGTTTGAATTAGTAATTTTAGCAGTAACAACTGAAAGCTTCTTGTAGTGTTACTTGTGTAAATATTCATGTTTCAGCCATGCTCCTGGAAGGAGTTTGCCAATATCCATCCATTTGTTCCACTTGAACATGCACAGGGCTATAAAGAAATGTTTGAAGAACTAGAGAGAGACTTGTGTGAAATAACTGGTTATGACAAGATATCATTACAACCAAACAGGTAAACATTTATGTAGATACTGTTTGATTCCTTTTCATTAGAGACTGAGATAATTGCATTGTATTTGCTTTTTCTTCACTGTAACTTATTAAATTATCAAAGTTTGATTTTGTACACCCAGATGAAAATGTGCACTGGGTTTTAACATAACATGTTTCTACTCTCCCAAGATATAAATGTACCTACATTGGTTTTATGTATGGACAATTCATGTATCCAAACATTTTAAAGAAATTTATTGATTTTTACACCATTCATTTGTTCAAAATAATTTTCAGTAGACCTTATAAGATAGGTGAACTCTTAGACCTCAGATGCAAGAGAAAATTCCCCAGTTCTCAAATGAACATATAGCATATGTTGTCATTGCATTATCTAAAACTTCATTGTGCCTACACTAAATATGTTTTTTCTGGTAATACTTGTAATCTTGCAATATTTGATAAATCTTGACTTGCCACTTTGTTGAATTTATTCTGTTGACATTGTTAGATATAAAACATGAAGGAATAAAAACACATTCACACTTTTTTATTTTTGAATTCACTTTAAGATGAAGGAATATTTAGGTTTTATATCATATCATGTTTTCAGGATGGCATAAGAAAATCAGTGAAAGCAAATTACATGTCATAAGTTTTAGTTATCCACTGAATTTGAGAAGAATTTAAATTTAAAAGTTCTATTGTACATAGATAAAAGATACTTTAAATTAAATTTCAAAGTTCTATTGAATGTAAATAAAAGATGGTTAAGTTCAATTTAAAAGTTCCTTTGTAAATAAATTTTTGGTTTGTTTTTTTAAGTGGTGCACAAGGAGAATATGCTGGTCTAAGAGCTATAATGGCCTACTTACACTCTAAAGGAGAGACACAGAGATCTGTAAGTTAAGGAATATTATACTGTTTACTAAGAAATTTTATGCTTTATTTTAACAGTGATTTTGTTGTCTTTTTTAAAAACTACCTTCTACCTTTGAAATTGGGAAAATTTTGCGCGCTTTCACTAAAATTGGGAAAATTTGAAAAAAAAAAAAAAAAAAAGCAACAATGATTAGTGTGGATGATTGAAAATAGACAGGTAACTGTCTATATTATTTGAATTTTGATTAAAACATGTTAGTGGATGTTGATCAGACAGATAATGTTACTATTATAATTTGAATTTTGACTGAAACATGTATCATGTTAGTGGATGATTGATCACAAACAGGTAACTGTATCAATTTGAATTTAGCTTCCTTTTGACTTCTAGAATATCAACAAGGATTAAATTTTCAGTATATTTTCCATTTTTAATAGTGATACAATGTATAATGAAATCTAATTGTTTACAAAGTATTTTATTTCCTAGATATTCAGTCATTGATTGAGGCTGATTTGTAAAATTTGTCAAGTTGTATTATTATCTTATGATAATCCCATCATTAACAGCAGTGGTGGAAATAAGTTTTTCCTTGATGGCAAACATTCTAACAAAAAAAGAAACAAACTTTTTTAATCAAATCTAGATCTATTGATGAGAGTGTGTCATGCTAACAGAACTTTTTCAGACAGTGATTTTGGAATGTCTTGTAGATATGTTCAAGGGGAGGAAACCAAAAAAGTTTAAACTCTAGTTGTCTTTGCAAATATCCATTATGGCCGACTATGTTTAACTTTTGTTTAATAAATAACAAAACTGCTGTCATTTTCCTAATTTTACTGCTCAGTTCACATATGCCCAATTTTCTGATGAAGTAATCCCAAACAGTTCACAAAATTTACACATGTAACCATTTTTAACACAAGAATAATATAGCCAAGAAAAATTTTCTTCATACTGCTTGCTTGAAAATTTCCTTTGGTCAGTGGTTGCTGTAGAATTTTGTTGCTGTGGTAATGGTGATTTAACATTAATATCAACATCAGACTTGGTCTCTGAAGGTTCTTTAAAATTTTCAATAGATCTTATAATATTTGCTTCTGACTGATTTGAGGGAGTGAGTTCTGCACATGTGCCTGATGACAGTGATGAAGCAGGGGTTGCGCTACTTTCACTTTCGTTTTGAACACAATAATGACTAACTTTCATTTTGAACATGATCATGACGATTATCATCATCATCAGTCGATGCTTGCTTTGCTATTTTATCAAACAGACTGCCTATTTTTACCAGTCCCTTTGCATCTGATTTCCTCAACCTTTTAAGGTAATACCAGGAATTGTGTGACATTGTAACAGGAACTATACACGTGTAGTATTGCTGATATATGCGCGCTTGAATTTAGGATTATGGCCCTTTACCTATGTACATGTATAACTACAATTAGACATAAAATTTTCAGGTTAAGTTGCTTAAAAAATCTCAGATTACTGCCCTTTATGTTCTATGATCGGACATTATTCTTTCGTGTTAAGATAAACATTAAGTACAGCAAGGTTCCGATTAACAATCACATATCCGTTGGACATGAATATATGGCAAAATAAGTAATCACGTTAACTTTCAATACAGGAAATTTTATTTCCTTTTTTCACAAATTATTTACACTTCTCAAGGGGGAATTTTTATTTCAATTTTGGGAAAATTTAACATAATTTTGCGAGGGGAAACTACCGTTATTCGGTAGTAATTTTTAGCAAACAAAATCACTGTTTAAAGTCAGTTTCTAGAATCCAGTCTTAATTAAATCTGTAAGTTAAGGAATATTATAGTGTTTATTAAGAAATTTTATGCTTTATTTTAAAGTCAGTTTCTTGAATCCAGTCTTTATCTGTAAGTTAAGGAATATTATAGTGTTTATTAAGAAATTTGATGCTTTATTTTAAAGTCAGTTTCTAGAATCCAGTTAATTAAATCTGTAAGTTAAGGAATATTATACTGTTTATTAAGAAATTTGATGCTTTATTTTAAAGTCAGTTTCTAGAATCCAGTCTTTATCTGTAAGTTAAGGAATATTATACTGTTTATTAAGAAATTTGATGCTTTATTTTAAAGTCAGTTTCTAGAATCCAGTCTTTATCTGTAAGTTAAGGAATATTATAGTGTTTATTAAGACATTTTATGCTTTATTTTAGTCAGTTTCTAGAATCCAGTCTTTATCTGTAAGTTAAGGAATATTATAGTGTTTATTAAGAAATTTAATGCTTTATTTTAAAGTCAGTTTCTAGAATTCAGTCTTAATTGAATCTGTAAGTTAAGGAATATTATAGTGTTTATTAAGAAATTTGATGCTTTATTTTAAAGTCAGTTTCTAGAATCCAGTCTTTATCTGTAAGTTAAGGAATATTATAGTGTTTATTAAGAAATTTGATGCTTTATTTTAAAGTCAGTTTCTAGAATTCAGTCTTAATTAAATCTGTAAGTTAAGGAATATTATAGTGTTTATTAAGACATTTTATGCTTTATTTTAAAGTCAGTTTCTTGAATCCAGTCTTTATCTGTAAGTTAAGGAATATTATAGTGTTTATTAAGAAATTTGATGCTTTATTTTAAAGTCAGTTTCTAGAATCCAGTTAATTAAATCTGTAAGTTAAGGAATATTATACTGTTTATTAAGAAATTTAATGCTTTATTTTAAAGTCAGTTTCTAGAATTCAGTCTTAATTGAATCTGTAAGTTAAGGAATATTATAGTGTTTATTAAGAAATTTGATGCTTTATTTTAAAGTCAGTTTCTAGAATCCAGTCTTTATCTGTAAGTTAAGGAATATTATAGTGTTTATTAAGAAATTTGATGCTTTATTTTAAAGTCAGTTTCTAGAATTCAGTCTTAATTAAATCTGTAAGTTAAGGAATATTATAGTGTTTATTAAGACATTTTATGCTTTATTTTAAAGTCAGTTTCTAGAATCCAGTCTTTACCTGTAAGTTAAGGAATATTATAGTGTTTATTAAGAAATTTGATGCTTTATTTTAAAGTCAGTTTCTAGAATTCAGTCTTAATTAAATCTGTAAGTTAAGGAATATTATACTGTTTATTAAGAAATTTGATGCTTTATTTTAAAGTCAGTTTCTAGAATCCAGTCTTAATTAAATCTGTAAGTTAAGGAATATTATAGTGTTTATTAAGAAATTTGATGCTTTATTTTAAAGTCAGTTTCTAGAATTCAGTCTTAATTAAATCTGTAAGTTAAGGAATATTATAGTGTTTATTAAGAAATTTGATGCTTTATTTTAAAGTCAGTTTCTAGAATCCAGTCTTAATTAAATCTGTAAGTTAAGGAATATTATACTGTTTATTAAGAAATTTGATGCTTTATTTAAAGTCAGTTTCTAGAATCCAGTCTTTATCTGTAAGTTAAGGAATATTATACTGTTTATTAAGAAATTTGATGCTTTATTTTAAAGTCAGTTTCTTGAATCCAGTCTTTATCTGTAAGTTAAGGAATATTATAGTGTTTATTAAGAAATTTGATGCTTTATTTTAAAGTCAGTTTCTAGAATCCAGTCTTTATCTGTAAGTTAAGGAATATTATACTGTTTATTAAGAAATTTGATGCTTTATTTTAAAGTCAGTTTCTAGAATTCAGTCTTAATTAAATCTGTAAGTTAAGGAATATTATAGTGTTTATTAAGAAATTTGATGCTTTATTTTAAAGTCAGTTTCTTGAATCCAGTCTTTATCTGTAAATTAAGGAATATTATACTGTTTATTAAGAAATTTGATGCTTTATTTTAAAGTCAGTTTCTAGAATTCAGTCTTAATTAAATCTGTAAGTTAAGGAATATTATACTGTTTATTAAGAAATTTGATGCTTTATTTTAAAGTCAGTTTCTAGAATCCAGTCTTTATCTGTAAGTTAAGGAATATTATAGTGTTTATTAAGAAATTTGATGCTTTATTTTAAAGTCAGTTTCTAGAATCCAGTCTTAATTAAATCTGTAAGTTAAGGAATATTATACTGTTTATTAAGAAATTTTATGCTTTATTTTAAAGTCAGTTTCTTGAATCCAGTCTTTATCTGTAAGTTAAGGAATATTATAGTGTTTATTAAGAAATTTGATGCTTTATTTTAAAGTCAGTTTCTTGAATCCAGTCTTTATCTGTAAGTTAAGGAATATTATAGTGTTTATTAAGAAATTTGATGCTTTATTTTAAAGTCAGTTTCTAGAATTCAGTCTTAATTAAGATGTGAGGATTTGTAAACGTTGACACACATTTTCTTTTTATGTCACATTCTACCTTTATTTTTGAATGTGTGTGGAGAAGGTGAAATGTTTCCTACATAAGCTTGTTTTTAGAGATTATTAGTCATTCTAAAGAAAATTGTTTGGTTTATTAGCCCTCTGCTGATTTTAAAATAATTTGTTTGTATATAAAGTACAAAGTCTCTTGAATTTATTCATGCTCATTGGTTTGTACCATACAACCAATTTAAGCCTACTATAAATACTTGCAGTTTGTTACATAAAGCTGATTAAAAATTGTGTTTGTAAAACTGTTTTTGAGTTGAGTTGAGTAGTGGTGTTTTACGTCCCAGTCAAGAATGTTTCACTTATTTCAAGACGTCACCAGCTATAGACAAAAGTGCAGAAATATTACCTGTGTTTTGGGCTGATGGCATTATACAGCAGGGTTCTTTATCATGCCACGCCTGCCATGACATGGGACCTCGTTTATTTTAAGTACCCATCCGAATGAACTGTGACTTTTATTTCGTAATGCCGAGTGCTTGGGGAAAGAATAGTCACTACCCACTTTCAAGTCTTGGGTCAGACCCAGTCGGCCTCCCACTTACCTCCCACTAATGGAACGAGCACTCTGCCTAAAACTGTTTTTAATTTACTCTATATGCAATTCATTCTTTTCTATTTTTAGGTATGTTTAATTCCAGTATCTGCACATGGGACTAATCCTGCTAGTGCACAGATGGCTGGGATGAAAATTCAACCAATCAATGTGGATAAAAATGGTGCTGTTGATATGAAGCATTTAACAGCTATGGTAAATACTGTCGTTATATTTTATATTTTATATTCCTGCTACATACATGTACATCATGATAAAAACTTGAAGGTGATTAAGACATAATGCCACCAAAATGAACAGTTTAACCAAATTCATTACTTACAAGGATGAAAAGAATGAGTTTTTAACAAGGATGAAAAGAATGAGTTATTGAAAAGAAAATTGTCATATTTTGTACATGCGGACAAAATCTGGTTAGTTTTTATTTTTGAGAAAATATTTTGTATAATAATATTACAGTAATTTTAATTAAAATGTCTTTATTTCAAAAATAAGTGATTGTAGTACTGTCTTAAAATTTCTATTTTTATTCATTTTAGGCAGAAAAATATTCAGATACATTAGCTTGTTTGATGGTTACCTATCCTTCCACTAATGGAGTGTTTGATAATGGTATTAGGTAAGTTAATGATTAGTCGTGTGACATTTGTTGATGTTTGGATAGAAACTCGAAACCTACATGTTTTTTTCCTCTAGCCTCATGGTTTAAAAAAAAGTACATAGTAACATATTTTAAAAAAAGGTTATTGACAAATTAAGTGACCACATTTCCTATTTATTTATTTTTTTTTTTTTTTAAAAATATATATTAAAAAAAAGAAAACAAGGAGAAGAAGGACATGGGTAGAGAAGTTTATTAATACATAATTAGAACCATTTTTTTTAAAATTTAAAAATAACTTTGCATGGTGTTGTAGACACTAGAAATACTAGTACATGTATACTAAAGATGATCAAATCCATTGATTTTGATATTTCTGAAAAAGCATGACATTGCAACAACAAGGTGTGAGAGACAATGTCTAGCCATTTCAGTTTTTTATTATGATCTGAGTGTGTGTCAGTTGTGACTACTTATTTTTAAATTGAATTATACTTGCACATATAAACCACGGATATTTGTTATTTAAAAAAAATTGTTATTTATCCAAGTGGTTTTTATTAAGCATAAGAGCTGAATATTTTTCACAATTTCAGAGAAATTTGTGACCTAATACATGACAAAGGTGGACAGGTGTACCTAGATGGAGCCAATATGAATGCACAGGTATGTACATTGCATGTAATTAAGTATGCCATGAATGATATACCCAGTTTTTAAAAACAATGATAAATAAATAGTGTTATCTGTGTTCATTCACAGGATAAGAATGTAATTAGTCAAGAACTTTTTAGATATTGATACTGTTTTCACAAGGGGAAATTTCTTTTATGTTATTTAGAGTTAAGAATTGACCTAAAATATGATAACATATAGAAATTCATTAGACTCTTTTTTTTTAGTTATTATACAATGACACTTCTATAACTTAATTGCATGAGAAAATTTGGTCCGAGTAATCCCGGATAATGAGTTATTTATGATATTTGAAAAAGTGAATATTTAAGTTATCATAGTTTTGATGTACGTACATGTATATTATTCTCAGTTATGCTGGATTGTAAACATATTTGTTGAATATGTAGTAAAATTGTTACTTTTTAGGTTGGTATCTGTAGACCTGGGGATTATGGTTCAGATGTATCTCATCTTAACTTGCACAAAACATTTTGTATACCACATGGAGGTGGTGGACCTGGTATGGGACCTATTGGGGTGTAAGTATTTCTTAATTATCAAACTGTTGGTCAAAAAGTCAAAATTTAGGCTGAGATTTTATCCGACCCAAATATTGAATCACAGAAATTTTTTTAAGAATATACAAAAGAAATTAACTAAATATTGCAGGTCTGATTGAAAATGTTAACTGGTGTCAAGCTAATGACCATGCCTTAATTTCCAGATAATTTTGCAATTTTGATGCTGATGACTCATTTGCAAAACTATGAAATCTCATTTCATGTGCACTCTGATGTTCATAATTGAACTTACTTTTAGGCAAAATTTGTCCTTTGTTTTAAGAGTTTTGTAAATATGGTTAACATATTTTGCTGGTTTCTCACTTTCATCAAATAAAATTTATAAATAATATACAAATAATTTTTTAGATTAAATCCTTAATTTTGGATAAAACTATCTTGGAAAGTGATAGAGATTGACATAAAGTTAAGATTTCAAAATGCATGGACTTGAGATTCAAAGCTTTTGAAAAAAGTCAAGATTTTTTTTTACACTCTAGATATTATTGGTTTAAATTCCACATGTATTTGCAGGAAGCAACATCTGGCACCATATTTACCAACACATCCTGTTATACCTCCATATGGCACTACAGGACCTGAAGCAAAATCTTTTGGAGTAGTATCTGCTGCACCATTTGGATCCAGTGCCATTTTACCAATTTCTTGGGGCTACATCAAGATGATGGGAGCTGATGGATTAAGACATGCTTCAGAAGTTGCTATTTTGAATGCTAATTATATGAGCAAACGACTTAAAGGACATTATAAAACATTGTACAAGAATGAGAATGGTATGTTATAATGCTTTTAGCTCACCTGCTTTAAGGCCTTGTAAACACATACCAGTATGTAATGTAATATAAGGCTTGTCTACAAATCACAGTGCTTCTCACAATCTCGGTATTAGTGAATGACAGATCTAAGTGTGAAAAACTTTGACATTTTGCTTGCAGAAGGTTGGTGTTTTTTTTCAAGACACTGGTTTCATCATCATTCCATTTTACCACCTCAGTAAAAGTGATAAAACATATTTTCCAATCACTACATCTGTAAATGTAAGATATTCACCATGGCAATGGAAAAATATTTTATGTGAATCTTTCTTGTTGATGGAAACTGTTATACATAAGTCTTGTCATTGTTTTTTTTGTGGATATCTTTATGAAAGATGACATACTGTTTTAAAACACCATGGGGATTTGGAAAAAAAAGAATATTTCTTTTTTTTTTACTGTAGGATTTGTTGCTCATGAATTTATAATAGATTGTCGAGAATTTAAAAAGACAGCTAATATTGAAGTAATGGACATAGCTAAAAGATTACAAGATTATGGTAAGTTGGAATAATTTAGTTCTACATGTATTTGACAAGTATTCAAAAGAAATAATGTTACACTAACTTCTAACTAAATCAACAGTAGGTTTGCATTTGTAAGTAACCTTCCAGAATATGTGCTTCAGAAATCAACATCAATATGAACTCTGGTAAATAAAACAGCAAAAATTATTATTTTTTGTGTTATATTGCAGAAATGAATCACTTATGATTGGTCTGTAAGTTTTTTGCTGTAACTTTTCAGGGCTTTTTCTACCTTGCATTTATGGCTGAAATTCAGCCTCATTCCCAATGCAAAATACATGTATATCATTTTTTCCCAAACATGTCACACAACGGCAGATATTATGGAGTTTACGCACTAAATTTCCCAAAGTCATGGGACCCGGACATTTTTCCAAAAAAGTAGAAAAAGCCCTGAACTTTTGGTTATTGTGAATACTTATGATGTAGTAAGATGTATATCTTGACATTTTCATTTCTCCCTCCATGATGATAATGTTAGATAAAATTGATGTTTTTTTTTAAACTTTTATAACAGGTTTTCATGCTCCAACAACTTCCTGGCCTGTAACAGGTACCCTGATGGCTGAACCAACTGAATCAGAAAACAAAGAAGAACTAGATAGATTTTGTGATGCTATGATTGGTAAGTCATTATGATATTTAAAACAAGAGGCCCATGGGCTTTAACAATCACCTAAGGATATGTTCAAAATTGTTTGCAAAGTGCATTAGACAATATATTAAGTACAGAAACTTAACAAGTTTTTTCAAGTTATGAACTGCCACAAAGCTTAATCAGAAATATCCAGTCACATTTCATTTATCAGTAGCTTATATGCATTAAGTAACTGTAGTGTAATGAATAATTTCCAAATCATTAACCAATTTCAGTACACTTATGCAGCTATATCAAAATGATCATTGTAGCAATACCTACAATATTCTAATACACATGCCAATACAAAAAGTTAATATTTTTCAAGATAATGAACAATTTTATTCTTACTATGCAGCTGTGATCTTGACCTTTAAACATATGACCTTGAACCATACATCAAAATAATCGTCATGTCAATACCTACAATATTCTAATATACAAGTCCGTACAAAAAGTTAATAGTTTTCGAGATAATAAGCAATTTAAGCCTTCTTTTGCAGCTGTGACTTTGACCTTTCAACATATGGCCTTGAACTATTTTATCAAAATGATCACTGTAGCAATACCTACAATATTCTAATATTCATGTACATGCATGCCTATACAAAGAGTTAATATAGTGACAAATAAATAATTCTTAGCAATTTCCCCACTAAGTGCCTTGCCATTTCCCCCATTTTGAGCCCCATGGCTACCATTTGTGCAAATCTGAAACTAGATGACCTAAGAATGTTATAAATGTAATAACTAAGGTATACCTCTTATACATTCAGAGGAGAAGATTTTTTAAAGTTTTTCACTATTTCCCCATATGGGGCCCCAAGTTGGTCTATAAGTTTTTTGCTGTAACTTTGGTTATTGTGAATACTTATGATGTAGTAAGATGTATATCTTGACATTTTC